>VXAD01008399.1:466633-720120 GCA_013399195.1 Dicrurus megarhynchus
CCCCCGACGTTGCTCCTTGGGGGGCCGCCCCCCTCCGCCTTCCCCGGCCCCGCCCGGGCTCCTCATGCCAAGGCCTCTCGGAAGAGTCTCGGCCAGGCTGCGCATTCCCTACCCCGGGCAAGCTGGCCTGGGCCTTCATCATCTTGTCTGCAACGGGATCTTCCGCACGGCTCTCTCTCCCCCTGCCCTCTCCAAGAATGGCGGGGCCCTCGGGGTGACAAAGGCCAGAGACCCCTTCTTTCACTCCCTTTTGCTTCTTCCAGCAACAGGAGTTCCAGGGATGCAGCCCGCAGGGGTATGCCCCTCAGGGTTACAGCTTGGAGAGGCACAGCCGGGAGGTGGCATCCCGAGTGGGGCGGCCCCGAAGGGTGCAGCAAAGGTCATCAAAGCGAGGGTTCAGCTAAGAGGGGTGCAGGGAGCATTCCAGAGGGTCACATCCTGGAGGGGTCCAGCCCTCGAGGGATACATCCCATGAAGCTGCAACTTGGAGGGGATGCTGCCTGGAAAGGGGTTCAATCTGGGTGGATCCTGCCCTTACAAGGTACATCCCAGAGGAGTTCAGCTAGGCAGGATCTGAAGCTAAAGGGCTGAATCCCAGCGGGGAATATCCTTAGGGGTCCATTCTTCAAGAGGCACATCTCGGAGAGGGTCCAGTCGGTGCCTCCAGCCCTGGAAGCACCACAGAGGGGCTTGGGGCAGCCACCAGCTCTGGCCCAAGCAAAGATCCCATGCAGCTTACCGGCCTGGGTGCCATTGCCGGAGGGGCAAGGCGAAATGTCTCTGGGTCAGGGCTGTGCCCGAGGACCAGCTCCAGGACTACTAGGAACCCCGGGTACGGCCCTGCCCCAAACCCCTCCGGACCGCCATGGGAAGCTGTGAGACGGCAGGAGTCTGTCCCGGGTGAAATGTCGCTGGCGCCAGCAGGCGGGAGAGGGGGAAGGGAGGGCGGCTCTGGGCTGCTGCAGGCAGCGCTGAGTGATTCATGGCCTCGCCGAGAAGACTGTCAGGGGCGAGATTTTACTGTAGACGGGAAAGAGGGGAAGGAGAGGGGAAGTTGCAGGCTTGCAGCAACAGTTACAATGGGGAGGGGGTGCAGAAGACGCAGCTCTCCCATCCAGCTAACGCACGGGTCCCAATCGACACCGTCGACCTCCCCCATCCCCAAAAAAACTCAGAGTGGGCACCATGGAAACAATAATTTATTTAAATAATCTCTGCTTATTGTAAAAGAAACATTAATGAGTGTGTAAGTTTTCCATAATAAATAACCAAAAATACCGTTGTTTTTTTTTCCACGACTCTAGACATCAAACAGGGCATGTCAGTGGCTAGGTTGCCGGCGGGGGGAGAGCGGAGGGGGGCGGAGAGGAGGGCTCGCCGCGGCTGGCGCCCGACCCGGGAAAGCCCCGTCGGGGCACGAAACCAGCCCGGAGGCAGCGCACGGGCGAGAGCCGCACCGGCACCGCCGCCTGCGACCGGCCCCCGCCCCCGCCGGACGGTTTCGTTCATGGCCAGAAAGGATACCTTAAACACGGGAGGCTTCTGTTTTAAATCTACATATAAAAATTATTTATCTTTTTTTTATCGTTTTATCTTTTAATCCCCAACATCAAAGTGAGGTTATCCGCAAAGGCACCTATCAACTTTAAAAAAATAAAAAGTAAAGTTAACCAGAGTTCTGCACCGGTGGTTTGATGAAAATGCCGGGGAAGAGGAGGAAGATGGACGGAGGTAAGAGGAGGGAGGGAGGTGAGTACTTGTTCCGCAGCGTGGTTGTTTTCACGGCGGGAGGGAGGACCCCACGGGGCCGAAAACATACGGGCCCCGCCGCCGGCGGCAACGGGGCGGGACGGGGCGCGGAGCGGTTCCTCTCCGCCGGGATGGCCGGAGCCGGAGCCAGGCTTCACCAAAACACCAGTGCTGCGCGTCGGTGCCCCGCGGCTGCCAGGTGCGGCCCGCGGGCTCAAGTCTCTACAGCGCCTAGAAGATGCTGCCGCTGCCGTGGTGATGCGGGGGCTGCGCCGGCTGCGGGAGGGGAGCGGCCGCCGACAGGTGCGCCGGGCCGCCGGGACCTGGCGGGTACCACGAGTAGCTACCGAGGAAGGCGGCGGCGGGGCTGGGGCTGGCGGTGCCGGCGCCGCCCGCGGTACGTGGGTGCGGAGCGAAGTCCCAGGCAGGGGGCGAGGAGGGAGACGGCGGCGAAGAACTGCGGCGGGGAGGCGGCTCCGCTGGGATCTCTCCGCTTTTCCACATCTTCTTGAACTTGGAGCGGCGATTCTGAAACCAGATCTTCACCTGCGGGAAAAGGGGAGTCAGGCGGCCGCTGCCTCTGCGGCGCCGTCCCGGCGCCCAGGCCGCCCGCGGCGGGGCAGGGACGCGCAGCTTTCGCAGCTCCGAGCACTCTCGGCGCTGCCTCAGCGGCGCTGCCGCTTCGCCTGCACTCCCACCCCGGGGCCGTCGAGGCGCCATGGGCCGGCCTTCCTCCCACGCTCGCACCCGACTCCGCGGACGGCGACAGGCCCCGGCGGGGCGGAACGTGCCCGGGGCCCCGCGGCGGGAGAGCCTTACCTGCGTCTGGGTGAGGCCGAGGGAGGCCGCCAGCTCCGCTCTCTCGGGCAAGGCGAGGTACTGGGTTTTCTGGAAACGCCGCTGCAGAGCCGCCAGCTGGAAGCTGGAGTAGATGGTCCGGGGCTTCCGCACTTTCTTCGGCTTCCCGTTCACGATCCTGATCTCCGGCTCGCAGTCTTCCTTCTCTGCTGCGGCAGAAACAGCAACCCCAGTGAGGCGAGGCACCCCCGCCACCCCGGGCCCTGCTCGCAGCTCAGCATCACCGCCCGCCCCGTCGGAGAGACCCACCGGGAACGAGCGCTCTCCAGGCCCACCCCGTGTCCAGAGCCCCGACCGCCTCCTCGCCAGGCTCACCGAGCTGTCCCCCACGCGGGGCTCGGACGTACCAGAGTCGTTGTTGGCTGGAGAGGCCCTGCTACCGTAGGGCCCGTAGGAGCCGTAGGCACCCCCGTAACCCACGTCGTAGGCGGCCTTGGCAGAGTAGGGGGCGGTGCCGCCGCCCGCGTAGGGGTAGGAGCTCACGGGGCCGTAGGGCGGCCCGCCCGCTGCCCCGTGCTGCTGGTTGGTGTAGTAGCTGCTGTCGGTGGCCGTGGAGACGGGCAGCGTGGGGGACTCCTGCGGCTTGTGCAGGCCGCTGTGCTGGTGATAGCTGCCAGCGGAGATCTGGCTGGTGTGCATGTCCGGCATCAGATTCTCCAGCACCCCCGTCATTCCGCGCCCCCGCCCGCCGGGGCACGGGCCGCCGCCCCGCGGCCGTCCCCCCCGGGGACAGGTGGTCAGAGCCGCGCCACCATGCTCGCCGCGCTCCGCCGGGGCGGTGCAGCCGCGCTCCCGCCGCCGCCAGCGGGACGGACTCTGCGCGCCGCGCGCCCGCCGGGACGGCATTTAACACCGGTCACGTGGCGCGGCGGACGTCACCTAGCAACAGCCAATGGGAAGCCCGCCCGCGCCGGCTCCCTGCGGGCTCGCGGAGTGCGGGACGGGAGCGGCGCCGGGCGTGGGGACGAGCGGCCGCGGGGTCGCCAGGGACCGGGATCTTCCCCGCACGGGCTGCTGCCCCTTTGGTTGGACGGGGCGGTCCTATCCCCACCGGCGACGGCTCGGGGCCGCGGCTCAGCCCGGCCGCTTCTGCCGTGCTGTGTCTCCGGTGTGTGCCCCCGTCTGGCCGGCAACCCCAGGGAAAGGCCCGCGCATCGGTGCCCCCAAGAGCGGCGTCCCTGCGCAGGCGCGCCTGGCTGCAGGCGGAGCTGGGGAGTCGCGTTTGGGGGTCCCTCTGAGCTATTCTGGCCCCGGCAGAGCGTGCACATCGCGGGAGATCAGCAGCCTTCTCTCTGTGCTAGTGGCAGCGCTTTCCGGTGAAATCTCCGTAACGTTACACGCGGAGGGGCGACACTCCGCCTATTACGCACGTGTGTTTGGTACAGCAGTTGCTGACGGCGCTCACGGGATGTCCCTCCACGCGGCAGCCGCTAACGGCGCCTATTGCGGCCCAGGCACAACGGCGGGGCCGCAGGTGCCGGGCACCCACGAGCCGCCGCCTGTCTCCTTACCCTGTCCGGGCCCGCTGGCTGCACCAGGGCCGTCGGGGCCGATTGTCGGTCGGGCACGGCGACGCTGCTCTTGGCCGCCCTCTGCCGGGGGCAGCGCCGCGGGGCAGCAGCCGGAATGGTGTCTCAGGGGCGCTGGGAAGCGCTTCGGAACTGATTTTTATTCTTATGTTATTTCCCTCGCTCGACTGTCCCGCCGCGGAGCCGGGCCGCCTGCCAGGGAGCGCGTTCCTTCCGCAGGGAGAAGGCCCCCGCGCTGCCGGGGCTGCCACGCGCGGTGCGGCCGCGTCCCTGCGGGAGTCTCACGTGCGTTCAGCGCGGGCAGGGAGGGAGGCGACAACTGGTGCGAGGGTGCCTGCAAATGGGACAAAAAGCTGGTAAAAAGGTAAAAAAAAAAAAAGTGGCCGGCCGCGGTCGTTTGCAAGGGCCGAGGGTATGTGGTGTACCGGGCTATCCCCGCGCGCCCTCGGCCCACCCTGCCTCACGAGCCCGCGCGTGCCCCCTCAGGGCCCCTCCTCGCGCTCGTTGCGCCCCGCCCGGCAGGGGCCGCTCCCTCACGGCGCAGGTGCTGGGCATCCCGCTCCCGCCCCGGGCCCGCCTCGCCCCGGCCGCTTTGAAGCGGGCCGCGGCTGGAGCCTGTCCGTCTGTGCCCGCGGGGTGGCGGCGCTGCGGCAAGCGCAGGTGAGCGTGGCTGGCCCTGGTCGTCTGCCAGCGGCAGGTGGCCCCGGGAGCAGGGCTGCGAGAGATGGGGCGCTTGGCTGAGCCGGCGGGGAGCCCGGAGCGCGGCCTCCGCGGGAACCGACGTGCCCTGCACCCGGCGTGATAATGCCGGAACCTGGTGCCCAGCCCTGCTAGCCAGCGGGGCCCGGGGGGGCCGGACCAGCGGCGGTCACGGAGAGCGCTCGGTGCCCGCAGCAGTGGCTCTCGTGCTGCTGGCTCTCCAAAATATAGCTGGTGCTTAGTGCAAAAGAAAACCGGTTTCTGCAACCCGCAGTGTGAACGTAAAGCTGTCCCAAGTGGCATCTTGGTAGGACTATTTCTGTCCGTCGCTGGACGAGGGCTGGCAGTCCAAAACAGCCGCTGACTGGCACGGGAGAGTGGAAGACAGAGTTTGGTGGCTGTCAGTAAACAGCCGGACAATCAACTACCCTTCATTAGTCATGTTTTAAAGCATGTGAGATAGTTTAAAAAATACAAAGGAGAAAGGACATTTCATCTCGTACTGAGGATTTAATAAAGAAAGGAGTTACTCGGGAATTTGTCTTGCTATGTGGCAATTTTTATTTTTTAATGAAGTCAAATAGTGCTATATAGCATATACCTGGTGACCTGTACAAAAAGTAAAGGGCATGATTTTGTTTCCTTCAGCTTATATGAGTAGTCTTTCTCGTGTAAGTTGTTCCTCGTAAGTTGATGCAGGGCTCACAAATGTAAATGAATTGTCAAATGATAGCTGCTCCAGAGTCTTGTGGCTTTGTTCCTGCAGTTTGTTTTGCCTTTGTGGAGGCACAGACTTACTGGAATGACCACTGGAGAGTTACTATTGCATATATTCACATGGCTGATCTTGTAGATCTGATTTTGTTATTTCTAATTTACTTGAACTTTTCTTGTGAGGTAGTTGTTTTAAACACCAACTTGTATAAATAAAGGCGTGATTAAGGGAGAGATATCATCAGACAGCAGGAAGGAAGGAGAAAGGCTGGTTTTAGGTGAGACATGACTACCGTGAATGTTTTAAAACACATGTCTCTGAATCAGTCATAGTATTATTAGGAGTTTAAAAAACCAATGGCATTAGGCTGGCCTGTGTTTATCTGTTTTCATGTTCTCATGTTGAGCTAATAATTTTGATTCTGCTTCTTTTGTCCCTGCTTTGGGCATTGTGAATGTTACATGTATAGGTAGTTAGAAAAGACCCAGAGAGACTGGGGAGTGAGGTAAAAGCTGGAGGAGAGTAGGAGTGTTTTGTGTACCTGCTGTTAATACTCGGTAATCCCACTTGGCTTTGGTGTAATAGATCATGCGTTATTATTTATATCCTGTGAGAAGGAATTTTTGTATGAGACAAAATATATATCTTATGAACATTGGTCATTCAGTTGCACATGGGAGAAAGATGCTTGCCTTCTTGCTGCAGAGTAGTTCAGTGTTCAGAAGTTTTGGTCATGAGGTTTATATGAACATACAGCACTTATTGCCAGAGGCTGCGAAACAATTGAGCTGGCTTTCTTGTTGTTGACTTGTTTGTTTTAGAAGCATCCTCATGCTGACTGTGGACATATTTTGTTTATCAAGTATGGCAAATATCGTGTATAAACAAAAGAAAGGACCATCAGTCTTCAAAATCATCATCTCCAACTTATCAGCTTGTATTAATTTTTTTTAAAGCAGTTGTGATTCATAGAAATGGCTACAGTAACTCCTGGCTGGTAGGTTGGGTTTAATTTTTTTATTAAGTATTATTCTTATGATTCTCTTCCTGAAACAGACTTCATCTGAGAAGAATGTGAAAGCACTTAAAGGCTGGTATCCTCACTTTATATACATGGTATAGATTTAACCTAGGGATCAAGGGAACAAGTCATTCCACAGTGTTTCATCTCAAGTTTCACTTGAAGAGAACTGCACTTAACATTAAGAATGGGGTTAACTTTTAATATGCTGTATTTTAAAATATTATTTTACCCATTACAATCCACATTTGGCTGAGCCATTTCACTTACTGCAGTAAGAATGTGGTGAATCTTGAGAGATGAGCCTGTCATTTCTGATAATATTGCACAAAAGTGGTTGGACAGTAGTCTCTAGTGCAGTGGCGTGTTAACAAGTATGGATTTCTTTCCATGGCTAAGGGAAATGCTTTCCAGTGGATTTATGGTGATATAATGCATGGTATAGTCCTGAGTGTTTGCCTTAATAATTGAAGAGTAATATAAGTCATGTGCCAGATGAAGCCATGAGAAGGGTTTATGCTTGCATTGTACCTATGAAATCTGTTATTACACTCTAGAGTAATGGTAACAGTTCAATCTTCCTTTTCCGAGGGATTAAGTGTATCAGCTTTTGGGAAATTGTGCGAATCTTTTCAGCACCCCTCTGTAAGCTTGCTACCTGCTGTGCTTAGTTTCTGAATCCAGTGTTACCATTTTCCTCTCTAAAAACTGTGTATTGTCTCATTCATCTGTACATCAGATTACTTCATTCCAAAAATCACATAACTCTTCTGAGAAGAATATGCCCCCTTGTGTGGCTCCCTGAGGATTCCTTTCTTAGCTCCTTGTTGTAAACAGCTTATACAAGCGTGACATGAGACATGGGTTCTGTAAAATCCTTTCAGAGTTGTTTATTAAGCTGTCTTGGTCTCAGATTATCTGTCTCAGTGATGATTCACTGGCAGCTCAGCACCTTTCTTCAGCAGAAACCTCTGCAGACTGGAGCACAAACTGTGACTTTTAATAGTGGATTAGTCTGGTGTTATTTAGCACAGGTGTTTCTCACTTGTTTCCTTGTACAGTGTTGAGGAAGTGCACAGCCTGATGCCTTGGGGTGAGTGTCTAATATCAGCACATTCTTGAGTCTAATAATTGCTAGAGATGCATGGTGTGGGAAGGAAGGTCTGTGTGCAGAATGTGAAGGCAGTAGAGCAGCAGTCCCTGTTGATTTTGGGAATAAAGCAGAGCATGCCCAAACAGTCCCTCTTGCCTCCTTTAAGACTTAAATTCTACCTTGTTCTGCAGTAAGGCACTTCAATGTGTTATGATCATCCCTGGTGCTTCCAGGTTTTTTTTCTTTACCAGATGTATTGTAAGTAATACTACTGACAAAAACTATGTGCCTTTTTTTTTTTTTTCCCTCAATAGAATGAGATTGGTAGAATAGCTAGAAAGTAATCTTTTTAGTAATGTTTTATGGGAATGTTAACCGGCCAGAGGCTGGGCAATCACAGCTGCAGGTACATGTATACTCTGGAGGAGCCTGCTTTATGGTGGATTTGAGCACACTGAGGTTCAGCCCACAGGTCTGAACCTTTGTTGAAAGTGTTTTGTGTGTGAATATTTAGATGGAAAAAAAATCTTTAGTAAGAGCATGCATGAAAAATGCTTTCAAGATGAGTCATTAGATAATTTCTAATATTGCTGTAGATGACAAATGTGAGAGAAGCTGAGAGGCGTATTTTGTGGGAGCAGATTTAAGCTGAGTTGATAATTTCTATCATTATGAACTCTTGTTTTGCACAGGTGGTGGAGAGCTTTTTTTTTTCTTGACTGTAACATCTGTCCAACCTTTACCTGGGCAGTCTGAGCACAGTTTAAGCAAACTTCAACACTGAGAATAACCTAGACTGCTTTGGTTTTAGCTTAAATGTGATTATTTTAAGGGTTCAGTTTAGTGGACAATGGTGTTTGGAGCTCAGAAATGCTGTATCACCTTTGTGTGCTGAATGAATTTTGATTTGTAATGCCGGTGAACTGCCTGAGGTGTGGAGTGCGCTTTCTTCTGCAGGATCTTGTTTGAGCTGACACCTCCTATGACTGGCAAATAACAGTCTGCTCCAGATGGAAAACATGGAAGACTTGCTTGGAGGGATGAGATGTGTGTTTTGCTTTAAAGAAGATACGAGACGAGAACAGGTCTTGTAAATGGATTATACAGCTGCAAAGTACTTGTGGCAAGTCCTAGATTGCTACATTCCCATCTGGAATGCCACAATAAATTGACTCAGTCTGTGGACCATGCAAACTGCAGAGCCTCTTTGTGGGAACACTTGGACATATGCTCTGGGATTTGGCACTGGCTATTCCCAGCCTTTGTAGGCATCCTAAGTAGAAATGATTAATTGCTCAAAATTGTAAATTTAAAAGAAAATCTTCTTCTTTCCTTTAGTGAGAAAATATTCACATACAAACCTTAAAAATTAATAAAAATTAATTGTTCTTGAAGTTATTTTGCTTTTTTTTTTAGGTGGTAAAGTAAATGTGATAAGAAGTGAGTGTGTTGCTATGACCTTGACTGGTGAAGCCACAGCTACCCCACGAACTGACTGGAGGACCTTTTCTTGAGGCTATGTAGCTGAATCTGTTGTGTAACTATGAAAACAGAGGGAGTTTTGGGCAGTGAATTGTCTGAAAGGAGTGCTTAAACTCATAATCTTCACACATATCTATCTTGAAACTGTTCCTCCCTTGGAAGGAAAGGGGTGAAAGGAACTGTGTTCAGATTCACAAGAGTTA
Source organism: Dicrurus megarhynchus (assembly GCA_013399195.1). NCBI lineage: Eukaryota > Metazoa > Chordata > Aves > Passeriformes > Dicruridae > Dicrurus > Dicrurus megarhynchus. Next base: position 475,983 of record VXAD01008399.1, read on the forward strand.
GTGGCCTTTCATTTTCTTGCGGTTGCTTAGCTTACAATATTGGCAGGTGATTTGCACATGTATTTCATCTGAGAGTATTTTTCCTGTTGGCAGGATGCCTAGATCTGAGAAGCACATGCCTTTTATGAGCACTGCTGTAAATCTAAATAAATTAAATTAGAATGTTGCTTTTTACCTGTATGCATGTCTGTCAGGGGTTGGTGTTGTCACCTAAGGAGCTCAAGCACCCTCATTTTTTAGCTTGGAAGCTAAGAAAATATATAAGAAGAAAAGATCTTGAAAACTGAGAGAGCAGAGCAGCTGTAGAGATAAAGTGGTAGGTGGGAAGTTAACTGAGTAAATTCTATATCCTTCAGGGCCTCTCATGTTATGTGACTTTGCATGTAATTTGCAAAAGTCGTTGAAAAATGGAGTAAGAATAATGTGAACATTAAAGTGTAAAGAATCTGAGTGGCCACAAGGTGTCCCCACTATTCCATGCTGATGCATCCTGATAGGCCATTTATCCTGTAGTACAAAGCTTGATAAACTTCTTAAATATGGTATTTTATATGTTGCAGGTTTTAGCATTTTTTTTTATATTTCCAATGCTTATTTGTCAGGACAGCCAATTAAAACCTAGTCTGATGGAGGGAGAAGGGGAAAAAAGGAATTGCTTTGCTTGGCTTACTTGCTTTGGGTCTGAGTTCTCTTTTAACTTCCAGAGATTGGGTATGGACAAGACTTGATTTTTCTGAAGTAAAAGTTATTCATTCCACGTGAGTGCAATTTGGTTGCTGAAATTAGAATGAGAATTTATTCAGAAAAATAGTTTTCTGTCCACTTCTAAAAGCCTCCTACAGTAGATTTGTGTGTTGACCAGGAAAGTGAAGTGGCATACTTATCTAAGGGCTTGTCTGAACAACACTGGTGGCATCAAATTAAGGGGTGAAAGTAAAAGTAATGTTTTTGGGCTCTTAGGGTAGCTTACTTTGGATATGGTTTAATTTAAGCAGAAGTGAGGTATTCTGCAAAATAAATGGATCCAAGTGGGAAGCTGGTGCAGAGAATAGCTACAGTTATAAAACTTAGAGCCTGGCTTCTGAATACTATATGTATCCCAAAACTCTGAATGTACAGTATGTGATGGATCAGACTGTGGCTGATACTGCACAAGGATATGTGCCCCACTCCTGCAAGTGTTCAAGGCCAGGTTGGAAAAGACTTAGCACAGCCTGGTCTAGTGGAAGGTGTCCTTGTCCACAGCAGGGGAGTTGGAACAAGGTCATCTTTAAGGTCCCTTCCAACCCAAACCATTCTATAAAGTACATTCTAAATTCTAAAAAGTACAAAGCATAAGGAGCTCTGTGTTAGGGCTGGGAATTCATGTTTTACTAAGACTGTACATGTAGGCTATGGCAGTGATGCTTTCCTTAGGAATTCTTTATAGCTACATTAACTATATCCAGTTGCTTTAGATTTTCAGCACCTCTGAAAATCACAATGTATGTTTTGAAGTCAGGTAGTATTTGAGATGAGAAACAATGATGTTTTGGGTAGCCGGTTGTGCCTGAAAATCCATGCAGTGAGGCTTTGTATTGCTGGGTACAGACAGACGTGTTCACAGTGTTATTTTTTACATGCATGTGGCCATTCAGACTTCCAGGAAAGCCTGAAGAGCAAACTCTTCTTTCCTGGGCAACTTACTGCTTTTGTTTGTCCCTTCTACAGTGAAGGAGCTGTGAATTACATTTTTGTTTCAGTGGTATACCTGCCTTTTCTTACTGAATTGAATCATGCAATACCAGCAGTGTTCTGCAGTCTTGTTTATCTGGTAGCTTCTAGGCTTGGATTGCCTATCCTATTTCAAATAGCTCTATAGGCCAGACTTGTTTAAATAATTACAGTAATTATGCTGCAAACAACAGATGAGTGGCATTTCACCTAGAGGTGCTTCTTTGGGAATTTGTGATTTTGAACTTCCTTTCTTCAGAACTGCTCTTAGAAGTAAGCTTGGAGTACAGCACTGAGTTAACATGTAAGCTAAGTCTATTCTTGTCCATGAGGACAAGCAACCCAAATCGATATGATTGTATATGTGTGTCATGGGTTGATGCTGGCCAGATGCCAGGCACCCACCAAAGCTGTTCACTCACTGCCCTCTGCAGCTGGACAGAGGAGAGAAAATTTAATGAAGTGTTTGTAGGTTGAGATAAGGGCCAGGAGAGATCGCTCATCAAATGCTATTGTGGGCAAAACAGGCTCAACTTAGAGATATAAAAGTGAATTTATTACTAACAAAATCAGAGCAGGATAATGAGAACTAAAATAAGCCCTTTGAAACACCTTCCTTCCACCCCTCTCTCCTTCCAGCTCTACCTCCTACCCCAGTGGTGCAAGGAGACGGGGAATGGGGGTTATGGTCAGTTCATCACCTGAGGCTTCTCCTGTTGTTCAGGGAGAAGAGTCGTTCCCCTGCTGCACTGTGGGGTCCCTCCCACAGGAGATAATTCTCCATGAACTTTTCCAGCATGAGTCCATCTCACAAGCAAAAGTTCCCTGCAAACTGCTGCAATGTGAGTCCATCCCATGGGCAACAGTCTCCCTCAAACTGCTGCAGCGTGGGTCATCCTTCCATGGGGCGCAGTCCTCCAAGGAAGGGCTGCTCCAGTCTGGGAGCAGGGCCCCTCTCTCCATGGGTCTCCCATGGGCTCACAGCCTCCTCCAGGCATCCACCTGCTCTGGCAGGTGGGGCTCCTCCTTGGGCTGCAGGTGGATGTCTGCATCTCCATGGGCTGCAGGGGCACAGCTGCTTCACCAAGGGCTACAGGGGAATCTCAGCTCCGGTGCCTGGAGCACCTCCTCCCCCTCCTTTTTCACTGGCCTTGGTGTCTGCATGTTGTTCTTACACACTCTCACTCTGCTCTTCTCTAGTCACAAAACTGTGCCGTAACTTTTGATACCTTCTTAAATATGTTACCACAGAGGTGTTGCCACCATTTCTAATTGGCCCAGCCTCGGCCAGTGGCATGTCTGTGTTTGGAGCCACGAGGGATTGGCTCTGTTGGACATGGGGGAAGCTTCTAGCAGCTTGTCACAGAAGCCACCTTTATGGCTCCCCCTCTACCAAAAACCAGGCCATGCAAACCCAATATGATGTGTTTATTATTGAAAGAGCTTGGGGGGAGACAAATACTTTCTCTTTTCTAGCATGCTATACCTTCTGGGTTTTTTATGTGGAAATATAAGTTACCTCTTTTATGTCTGTGTTTTTCATGACCAGTGTGAAAGGATTTTTATAAAGGAGACATATACAATATTATCTACTTCAATATTCCTGCTGGACCAGATTCATACTACTGCTACCACTGCCTGCTTACTCAGTTGTCTCACTGATATCAGAGGTAGTTTTGCATGAAAGAAAATCTCTGATGGAGTTGTTAGCACTATTCAAAACAATGGGACTCTTACGTGTCCAGAGGCTGCAAATCCTGATTTGAATCTAGTCTTTCAACTCTTGCATTGACTGATGTGAAGGGTTCCAGTGATGAAAGCTGATCACCAAGTGGATGAAACTTCCACAGTACTTTTGGAACCAAAAAGCTGCGGTTACAATACAATGCGTGCAAGCTACCTGTGAGCTGGGAATTGATGCATGGGCAGCTGGGCTGTTTAAGCTTTGAGTGGTCAGGTTTTGTAAGGAGCCTGCAGTGCTAACAATCAAGAATCTTGTACAGATCTTAGTGCTTGGAAGAGTGAACTGCATTACTAAGTGCACTGCAGCAAAGAAAAAGGCTACCTTACAAGCAGGGGATTTTATGCTCTGAAGAACTGTGAACAGTTGCTCTTGGACAATGTGAGAGAGCACATATTGGAGGAATAATTGCCCTTCAGACATAAACAATACAGTATAAGGGTTGCATGCTTGCTTCATAGTACTCTTTGTGTCCCCTTGGTTGCTGCCTTCTATTTTTTTTGTTCTGCATATATGTACCTTCCTGGAAGGGGGAATAATTAGTGCAACTTTTCAAAGAGAGAGCTAGCTGCCCAGAGGTTATGAATGCTCTCATTTTCTCATTCCCTGGCAGGAATGAGGCATGAGATGGAGTACCTCCCTAGGTGGGTTCAGGTTATGTTCCCCATCTTATTCTATACGTCTGTCCCTCTAAATGGTTGGGAGAAGGCAGCAATAAGAAATGTCATCACAGGCCCTCTATGTACAGTATGGCAATGATGGCATGACTCTTTCAGCTGTGTGTGTGTCTGTGTGGCACAGGAATGTGATGTGCAGTGATGCTGTGGTTGGAGTATAGCAGCTCCCAGCTTGCTGTGGTAATGGGGTTTTGGATATTGCTGTCTCTGACCTGGGGAAATGTGTGCCATGTCCTCAACCAGCCTGACTTTGGGAAGGAAAAACTGAGTGAGGAACATTGCACGTCCAGGTGATTTGCCTTCAGGTTATCTGGTCCAGTCTTGACAAAAACCCAGGAGCAGAGACAGATAGGAAGGTGTGTTCATAGCCACATTGTCAGGAAAAAAAGTTTTCTCCCGGGAGATGGCACATTTCCACTAGATTTGTGACAACACAGCTCTGTTGGCAGGCAGACTCCAGCCCCCTAGGGGGTCTGAAAAGGAAATTCTGTCTTTCACCTTTCATTCATCCATTGATGAAACCAGACATCTCCTGGCAGACTCTGGAATGGTAAAATAGGTATGAAAGGAAGCATTCCTCTAGCTGTGGATGCCAGTTGGTACTTACCTAACATACCTGTACATGTTAAATTCTGTTATTATATCAATGGTTGGGAATCTGGGAATGGGAGAAGGGTGTACTGGAAGGGAATGGGAAGGAAAGAGCACTGTCATCTCTCAAATGAGGTGGGGGAACAATGTGTTTTAAAGTCCAGAGAGTTGCTGTTAAGCTGAACCAGAGCTTACTTTACTGTTTGTCCTTGCTGTTCTGGGGAGAACTGGATAGAGATAAGTAAAGAATTTGTGAGAGTATCTGTCTTTTAAAAGAAAATGTGTTTTTGTTGATCTCTGGGTTACATGATCTAGTTAGCTAGTTAAGGTTCTTAGAGTTCTGCAGATATTTAATAATAACTTCGTGTTGTAAGTAGCAGTTCTTCAAAGAAATACCAAGCTTCAACAAATACATTACCATTGGTGATTTGGTGAACTGACAGCAAAGATAAGTAATGCTGCTGTTCCAGCTTCTGCCTTTTCTGTCTTGCTTGCTTCATATGCTGCCCAGCAGTTATTTAAGTAATTGTAGGTAGGTAAATAAATTGGACCTTTCTTTTTCAGGTGACATGTCTGACAGCTAGCTGTTTTCTTGTTGCCTCTCATGCTTTTTTTTTTTCTGACAGCAGCTCAGCTGATGGAGTCGATGTGGGGTTTTGGACACAAGTCTAATGTCTATTGGTAAACCAGGAAGTCAGTGATGCATAATCTCTTGAATTCTAGTTAGTCTTAAATTCTCATTGCTGTACCCATTCTTTCTTATACCTTCTTTTTGTTGTTGGTGGTTTTTTTTTTGTTTGGTTGGTTTTTGTTGTTGGGGCTTTTTGTTTGTTTTTGTTTGTTTTTGGTTTTTTACTGTAAAGGTGGGCCACGTTCTCACAGAAGTTGTCAAGGATGCGGTTATATTTAAAACCACATTTAAAAACAAATGTACATCAAATCTGTTACTTGATTGCACAGCGATATAAAACAATACTCAGTTCATCCATATGCACAAATGTGGGGTTTGCATTGGCAATTTTAACAGGAGATTCAGGAAACTTAGTCTTTCTCCCTGGTGATGGTATTTGAAGGTGAAAAATATGCCTATATACTTATGAAAGCCGGCAGAAAAATCTCTTCTACAATAACAATGGTTATCCTCTTGCATCCTTAGTCCCTTCTAGTATGCACTATTGAATATGGATAATTGAAATTGGAGTCAGTATAAACCACAACAGTCTTCATGAAAAATGTGAAAAATACTTTTAACAAGTTTTTCAAGTAGCTTTAAGCTGTACTTAAGGGTAATATCAGAAAATCTCTGGCAATCTTCTACAGAACCTGCAGAGGGAATCGCAACCATCTTGTAGGTTTACGCGGTTCCTTCAGGAGATTTTTTGAAGGTAGTGTTTCGACTTCATATGCACACAGCATTCATGAAGAGAAGTATCACTGGGCAATTCCTTACTTGCATCAGGAATTTCCACTCTTGCCTGAAGGAGAAAAGCAATGCCTGAACTTTCTTTTGCATGAAATTGAAATTTCAAAACCATGCCATTACTGAATTTGTCTGATGTGTTTCACTGGAACGTGGCAGTATCTCTTAAACAAACATCACTATTGTAACAAGATGGTTAATGGATTAGTGCTTTCTAAATGTGCCCAGTTGGCTGCACTGTAGATTTATAAATGTTGCCTTAAATACCTGCCTCTCATGGCTTGTTTCCTGAATTAGTACTTCACCTGAGCTTGAAAAATTTTTAATTTCTTGGGATGTTTCCAAAGTTCTGGTATCACATCTGTGAGAACAAGACTTTAGAAAATCCTCCTCAACAAAACATAAAGGTCTACAGCTTTTTCTTTTATATGGTATGTTGAATACAGAAATTGTGAAGTTAAATGGTTTTGTTAGTCTGTGTCATTTGCAGCATAGTTTTGGGCAAAAAACATTTTTTTTTGGTGCTAAACCACTGCTGGAGTTAGGGTAGGGGATATGTGAGCTGGATACAACCACAGGTGCTGGTGTCCCATGCTACTAGGGCTCATCTCCTTGTCACGCTGCCTCTGGCCCTGGATGAATGCATAGAGGGGGCAGGAGCCAGGGAGGAGACTCCCATTCAGCCAAAACAGGTGCAGAGGATGGCTTTGCACCATGATCCCTGCTCCTCAATGGGGCCCACTGCTCCAGGGTCCACCCTGGCAAGGCACTGGGCCTGCGGGGACAAGTGTGGCAAAGCCAGTGGGACTTGTGCACTGTGGGGACATTAAGGATGGGTGAAAGGAGACGAAGAAAACTGGTCTAGTGGAAGGTGTCCCTGCCCATGGCAGAAGGGTTGGAACTTGATGGGTCCTTCCAACCCAAACCCCTCTATGATGTGTGGCTGATCTCCAGTAGCTTCCTAATGCTGTAACCTCTTCTGAGGTACACTAAAATTAAAACAAGAGCAATGCACTGTCACAGATCTCTAGTATGATTTCTATCAGTGTGTTCCCAAGTGGAGATCTGGACCCCACCTGATTTGAAAATTGTTTTCATTTGACAGGTTCTAGCAGTTCTACTTGTTTCGTGTCTCTAGCATTGAATATAGTAAACTGGGAATTACATTTCAGTAGAAATTACACATTACATATCTTTATTAGGATAAAGCATACCTATCAATTTATGTATTACTTCACTAAAATAATCTCTATTATTATTACATATTGCTCCATCAAACACAGTATTAGCATTAAAGATCATGCACAGAGGAACAGTGTTTAGTAATGCATAGCATTAGGAAACAGCATTACTTGTCAGTCTGACCACCCAGCTTATAACAAAGGCTTTGCCTTTCACATCAGTGAGATCTTTGTATTGCTGCCAGCATGCTCCCCACAACACTGCTTCATGGTTGTGTAAAACTTGTGAGAGGAGTAGACTTAGAGAAATAACAGGCTACACCATTATGCATCAAGATTTTATGCTGCTTATCGTAAATGAAGTGCTAAGTACTGGCTGGGTCATCAAAGAGATTGTGTGTGTGAGTGGACGGCTGTGTGTTTAACTTCTTCTTTGTGTTCCTTGGTGTAATATTGTTCTAGTTGTTGAGCCTGAGTACTTTCACTAATACTTGTTGTATATAGCTACTGCCAGTTTTGACTGAGCACCAGTCACAATGAGTAGAAATTTTCTAAACTTGTTTTTACTTAGCTATCTGAGAGCTAATGAAGTAGTTTTATCCTTCTTGCTTGGTACTTTCAAGCAGTTTCCAGATTACCTGGATTTATACCTCTGAAATGTGCTTGATCAAGATTGGAGGGTGACAGTTTTAACAAATATTTTAATTTTAAAAAGTCTCTTATTTAAAATTAAGTAGCTTCTTCTCTATTATATAGATATATAGCAGTTTTCCCCTTTTTCTTGTGCCTATTAATGATGTTTACTTCAAATACATCTTAGTTATTGCAATGGAATTAAAAGAGATTACAATATGTGTCTGCATAGGCAAAACAGTGTCTTGACTTAAAGCAAACAATAAAGTAATTAATGACTTCAGCTATAAAAACTTGAAGCGGTAATTTCTCCAAACCACTTTCTTTCATCTGGAAAATCAGAGTCTGTTTTACAAAATAGTCTGGAGCATTAAGGGAACTTACAGGTCATTTAAACACTCTAGTGCTACCCTGAGAACAACTAGAGACCATGACAACTTTATTTTCAAGTAAGAATCAAGTTCTTATTATCAGTGAGCATTAACACCTTTTATATTAGACAGGGAACACTAACATATTAGTATTACAGAGAAAGTTGTGCAGCAGAAAATAATAGCTTCCTAATTCCTTTACAGCTTAGACAGTGGTAGTATGTATATTTAGTTATGTGTTCTATGAGCACTTCACTTTAACTGCACAGGAGACTTTTGAAGGTGTTCGTTCCTTTGTTTAGCTGCTAAGACTTTGTGGGTGTTTGTTTTTTTTTTTTTGTTTTTTTTTTTTTTTTTTTTTTTTTTTTTACTGACAGTCAGTAACAACTGTTGAAACTGATAAGCAGTAGTCAGCAATCAATATCCTTGCTTTCAAGGCTGACTGAAGTGCTGGTAGTAGTGTCTATCAAGCACAGCTGTTGTCTGTAACATCAGTTCCACATTTTATTTTGGAAACCTCAGATGGAGTCACTGGATGACTACAAAGAGCAATGAGTGAGCAGAAATAAAATTCTAGGATCCTAATTTTTACACTTTAATAAGAGAATCTGTAGTCGGCTACAAAAATGTGGAATGAGAATTGAGAAGAAACAAAGAAGCTGCAGTAATCTGAAAACAACAGCAAGTGAACTAGGAGCTGTGTTCAAGGGTTAGGGGGTTTGGTGACTTTTAGACCTCTGCCTATTAGGTCATTAATGCCTGGCTTCAACCTTTGATCTTTCTGCAATTCTGGAAGCTCTCTTCATTTTTTTCCAACACAAGGCCAAAATTGTGTGATTACAATAAGGCTGTTGTACTGAACATCCCACATATGGATGCAGCACAGAAGACTCAGAGAAGTGGCTTATGTTGCAAGAATGCAACAATCTACATTGTAAAATGTATATTAATCTCAAATAGCCTTTATTATGTGAATAAGATGTGATTGTTTTTGTTTAAGCAGAGCTTTTTTTTCAGGAAGGAAGTTGCACCTCAGAACCAGATAGAGGATGGATAATCTAAGCTCCACTGTGATACATTAGGCGGGGAGGAAGGGGCTGTTTGTCAAGCCTGGACTGTTGGAGAGTAAAGCTCTTGGACGACAGTGAGGAGCAGCAACATGAGACTACAAAAACTTGGGGCCAGCAATGCTGAACTTTGTTATAAGTGTACTGAAACTCAGACATTCTTGCTGTTAACTCCTAATAATGTTATGCCTCAAAAAACACCAGAGTTGATAAATTGTGCACAGCAGATTAATTAGAGACTTGGCTAACTTGAAATTACACATATCTCAGGGAGAAGTGTGTCCTCTGGGGCAGAGCAGGAGATGCTGGATGTATGTATTTCTTAAGAAAGGTTCCTCTGTTCAATTTTTAGGAAACATTTTCCCTTGGTATTTGGTTGAGTTACACTGTAGTGTCTTTAGCGGTTTCTTGGATTGGCATGCATAACAGCTTTCCCCATTGTTTTTTATGGGCCAGATTCTTGGCCATTTCAGGGTATCATTGGCCATTCAGGAGCATCACTGTAGATTTGGGAGTACAGTATAGAGATTGTAAACACCATGGATTCCCCAGTGTCTTTGGGGTTGTTCTGATTTGTGGAATAGGGTCAGCGTGGAACTCTAGCCCCTTTCCTGAGGCTGCAAAAGAAAGTAACTTGGAAATACCTGTATTGCCTGATTACCCAAGGCTACCCTTTTACATATTTGCTAATATGTCTCCCTTTCCTACTTTTATGGAAATGCCTGATTTTTTCCTAGTTTTGCTTTTATTCTACTCCACCACCACTGACAATCTGAACTGTAGGTCTAGTAAGCTAATTGTTCCCAGAGCACAGTTTTTGAACTACTTGCCAGCTCTGACTGAAGCACAGACATCTCGTTGGTGTTGCAGCACCACTTCATCTTCCTTCTCATCTGTCTCTAGTTTGGATGTGCCATCCATCTGTCCCTCCTACTGCCCTTGTGTTGCTCAGAGAGCCTATCCAGGAGTAGTGGGTGAAGCACAAAGTCATGGAAACAGGAGCTGTGTATGCCACACTCGCAGGGTCTTGGAGCATGTTGGGGCTGACTCCAAGACAAACTCATTCAAGCTCAATCTTGCCTTTCAGGCTTAACCACGGGCAGGCTCTGTCTTGTCCCACATACCAGCACCTGGACTCACATGGGGTTACACAGGAGAATCCCAGGATGTCTGTGCTGTAAACAAAGATGTAACTGTGGAGCCAAATACTGAAATCTTTTGAAGGTCTTGTAGGCTGGAAGAGTTGTGTCATGAAATTTTAGCCAGTTCAGTCCAGTGACTTTTAATATCTTTATTTTCCATTTTTTTAAGCATAAAACCCAAAGGGGGACATTAGATTATCTTTTTTGGTCACTATCTGACACTTAGTCTCACTACCAACCTACTTAACAAACAAAACTGACAAAATGTGTAATGAACTCTGATTAGAAGGAATCTTAGGATTAGTATAAGTAGTAATAACAATAAGAAAGTTAGGGAGTCACATTGTAATTGGGGGATGGTATCAAATATATTACCATTTAAAAGAAAAAAAAATATGGAAAAAGCTTGTTTTCTTTGAGATCACTCACTACCAAATATTCTTCTATTTGGCAATGATATCCTTTTCCAGGGTTAAAAAAAGAGCATGACAGCATAGCTAGGCTTCCTGTTAAGATGTGGTATCTCCCTACACAGTCAATAGGCAGAGTGTATTTACCAGGAAATTACTGAAAATCTTCCTGGAATATGACAGATGCCAGAGCCAGCTGTCACCGACAGTCCTGGTAGATGTAGACCTCTAATAGAATCCAGTAATTGGGGATATATTTTAATAAGTGGCAGCTCTCCTTTTGGGTTCAAAGAGTTGGATTAGTAACTTACTACTGTCAGTTGGAGAACTTAATTTGCATACTGTAGCTTGCTGTGTTCATTCTGAAGAAACTATTAGTTTCATGTTGTTGTTATTTAAGCACTATCACTTAAGCAGTACATCAGTGCCTGACAACATGGCAGTAAAAAATTAAGGTTCTTTAACAAAGTTAGGAACCCACAGCCCTGTGAATTTGGCTCATCTTTCTGCAGCGTTGCTGTGCAACTGTGCGTGCTTATCCTTGGCTACACTAGGTTTGATCTGTGTGAGTTTGCAGAAATGAATAGCTAGCCCAGTGGGGTCAAACTTCTTGTGGAAACTGGCTGCTCTATTGCAGGGACTGCCAGTTTTTTTTTCAGGAACAGAGGAGGCGGATGGAGCTGAATGTGGTAAAGAACTGATCTGTTTACTCTTTGGGAATAATTTTATATGTGCACATTGTTAAAAGTTTGTCGTTGTATAGAGAGTCCTCAGTAGAATTCAGTATGTAAAAACTGCAGCCATCATGCCTTGCCTGTGCCATACAGAACAAGTAAAGCAAGGTGGGACCCTGGAAACCAAGAGCAGGCAGGATGTTCCCTTTGCAGGAAGAAGCATGCCTATTGCTCTTAAAACCCCATAACTTGAGTTACTGAGCCCAGCTAGTCTGCTGTGTGGGTGGGGAGTTGGAACGATGGAGACACTGGAGGTAGTGTTTCACTTCCTTTTTAGTTTTCCACTTTAGTGGTACAAAGGCACTCCCCCATATCCTGAAGCTGGCTGTGATCCCGCAGATGTCTTAGTGCTGTGTTTGTGCTACAAAAGGCAGATCTGCCCAAGCAACTGTAAAGTCATCCCTATCCTTTGAATCAGTAATGAACTCGTGCTGAGCATTCCTGTGCAGGGAGGGGTGAGGCAGGGAAAGGCAAGTGGGCCCAGGCCATAGGCCAGGTGCTCAGCTTGGACTATCTCTAGTGACTACTAGCCCTCCCAGCGTCACTGCTGCTGACTCTCACACTGCTACTCACCCTCAATTAGCCCATCTGCTTCTCTGGCCTTGTATGGCTCATTTCCACTTCATGTCATGCTTCTTGTATACCTGAGCACAAGACCCAGGGGCAGTTAGTCTCTCACAGGTCGGCTGCAGTTGCATTTTCTGGCTGCAGTCACATTTTCACCTCTAAACTCTCCCCAGAACCCATGGCTGGGCATATTGAGGAAGTTTTAATAAATCTGTAAAGGAAGTCAAATTATATGAGGTGAAGTTTGTCCTTGCACACAAACACCTCAGGTTCATGGTCACATTAGCCTGGCAGAGGCCAGTACTGTGTGTGAGTGAGGTGGTCCTGCTGTCCTGGTTGCTCTTTCATCTGCTGCACTGACCCCTTTGTGTGCTGGTGTACATGTACTTGTGGTAAACTGTGCATACAGCAGAGCGGCGTAATAGTGAAATGACAGTTTGGTGCCCTTAAGTAGTGCATTTCTGTGTGCAGTTGGCACACAGAGTTACATAAACCTTAAGGTGTGCTCAGGAAGCAGAGTGAGACAGTTGTGTGGCTTGAGGCGTAGGACTTAGGTTTGAGAAATGTGTTGCAACATTTTTGAAGTGGAGGAAAAGGGACAATTGGCCTTTTTTCTCCCACTGCTGTCCCTGTGACTTGGAAACACAAGTTTGAGCTGTGAGGGTTAATTTGAAGATTTCAACGCTAGGCTCTTTAAATCCGACTCTCTATGCACTGTGGGTCTTTGGAGTGACAGAATTTAAGATGGATTTTTCTTTTAGCAGGGCAAGTGCAAAGTCTTCCTAAACAGAGAAGACATTTTAATACTCAGAAACATTTTTCTGTAACTGAAATGCTGCATCTCTTGTGTCTCTGGTATTTGTACCCTTTTCTGGGTTGCTTCCAGGGGTATGCAGGAGAGAAGTAGTTAGCAGTGGAGGAGACTGTCATGGGCTCAGGCAGAACTGGAAACAAAACCAGCTATGTAAAAATGCGAATGATCTTTCTCTTCCCTGTTTTTTGTTCTTTTTACAAGGTGATGGCAGACAGTGACTTGCTGGACTTCTGTTTCAGATGCATGTAATATATTCCAGCATTGCAGAAGACACAAAAGCCATTATATTGAAGGTGTAAATTAGCTTGCACTCAGGGCTGTTGCCAGATCACAGAACAGTGTGTGAAGCATACCAAATGATAGAGCTGAGTATGCAGCAATGATACTCAGTTCAGAGTGAGGCTGCCACCTTTTGCTGCAGGGATACAAGAATTGGCAAGGAGAGAAGGTGCAGCATCTTGGCGCTATTCATGAAGAGGAGAGAAAAAGGCATTAAATCAGTATTTAGTGTCTCCAGTTGCCAAACTGTCTCACTTAGGCTGAATATCACTGCCAGGCTGTGTACTCTCAGCAGCATGTTTTGGAGCCCAAGGAGGCTGGGGAGGAGCTGGGAAGCACCCACTGTGGTGCATTCCCTGGCTGTGGCAGTGTGAAGGCAGGAGCTGGCTGCCAAGTGGTAACTTCTGTTGGATAGTTTAAGCATCCAGCCCATCTGTGGATAGCTACTTGGGGTGTATATGGAGCTAAACTGAGCGACAGAATTCTAGTTCATACTTCATTTTCCAGCTCTGTACGATGAGTAAAGGAAAGACAAGATGTCCAAGAAAAGTCTTCTTCCTTTGGAGTAATTAAGTTTTTTAAAAATTGCATTATCCTGACACCTAGGAGTCGGGGACTGTAGTTGCATTGTACAGGACAGACACAAGGAATGTAGGTAAATAGCTTATTGATGAATACAGTTACTTTAACAGATTTGCAAAGCTGCGTTGCTTTTTTTTTTTTTGCTTTTGCGATAGTTTATCAAAGGTTTCATATTAGATAGCCAGGTATATTTATTCTGTTTGTACAAGCTCCTTGGTAAATCTTGTTTTGGTACAGGCTGGTCTTATTTGGAATCTTATGTCAATGAATGTGTGTATCAAGGTACCCTTAAGACACTGAGGTGTATATTAGCAGATTATTATCCTTAGAGTTGTTATGTGGATTTTTAGGTATGCTTTAATCTCTTGCTGCTTCTTCCCTGGAAGACTGGTTTTTAAGTAGCAAAGCTGTTTAAAGCTTCTCAAGTTTTGGGTTTTGTTCTTTTTCAATTTAAAAGGAAAGCACTACATGCACTTTTATCTCTTAACCATTGTTCGCCACAGCTGCGAGTAACTGTTTACTCTCATTGTTTAAAATATAGCCATTATGATAGGATCTTGTTCCACAATGTTCAGCTGTGACTCTGGTGCTAATTTATTCAGTTAATCATTGAAAGAACAGTATTGCTGACCAGTAACAAAGCAGAGTTTGAGACTGAAATGAAGCTGCTGCACAAGCTCAAGGTGGAAACTAATATAGGAATAATAGCAATAGACCATCAGCTGATTAAGAGGTGGCTTTTATGTCTGTTTACTTTGGGAAGTAAAGGGAGAGAGTAGTTTGGAAAGAGGAAGAAAAGTACTTCTTAACTCTCTGACTGGTGTGAACATGGTCCAACGCCTTTACTATGATATCTAACATTTAATGTTACATATTCATATAATATATAACAGATAATGTTAGAAATTCTTGTTTACCTGTACTTGCTTAAAAATGAAAGTGTTTATGGCATAAGCACATTGTTCTGACCTTCAATGTTAACATTAATTGAATTTCCCAGTACCCACTCTCTGAATCATAACTGAAAGACCTTTGATTTATGATAATGTAAGCACCTCTTTGAATTTTTTTTTTTCTTTTAACAGCTAAAAAGTTAATAATATTTAACACAGCTACATTTAGTAGTGATAGCACAGGATTCATCCTACTGAACAACAGTGAATACTGGGAGAAACCTGCATTATATAAGTATGATTTTGTGGCTAAGGCCATGATTGTCCATTTTGCAGCTGAGTTGGGCAAGTATTTACTATGGTCTGAAAAAAGCCACTTCCCTTCTCTTTGCTTAAATCTTCAAAAGCTAGATGTGGTGGATGCTTCCTTTTTCTTATACTTGACCATTTGTCAGTTCAGACTGAGGATGGTCCAGTCTGGTATCAGCTGGAGTTATCACCATGTTTCCCAGTACAATTGAGATTTTTTTAGCTTAATGGAGGAACTAGAAACCATTCTGGTATGGAAACTAAGGTCATTCAGAAGTAGCCTACAAGGCTGACTTTTGCAGCCACTTAATCTGATTGATTCTAAAAGACAAATTAAGGGTGCTGACGAGAGGAGACTTTTGGGGAGCAGCCTGGGGGAACTATCAAACATTCTCTTATCCTGAGAAGCTCAACTTTTGTTCCTCACTTTTTATTTTTAATGCAGTTTTCATGATTCAGCAAGCTCAGGATTGAGAGAAGTGCCAGACTGATGTTTGTAGGCAGCTCTGTCTTCTATGTCCCTTCACTCTGTCTGCTATTCATAAGTATGACCGTGCTTGATGAAGGTTAAAAGTACTTATTCCTGCATATGCCATCTTTGGATCCTTTTTTCCCCAGTTAATTTTGTGTTTCATGTTTATGTGTGTGGCCTGGTGCTACTTGTGAACTTGTTGCTTGGTGTCCTGTGTCGAGGCCCAGCTGCCACAGTGTGCCCAGGCCCCTGGCAGCCAGCTCCGTCTCACTACCTGGATTAGAGTCTGGGTTCGTCATTCCCAGCTGATGCATGATCCCAAGCGGTCAGTGCAGTTTTTGGTTGTTTTGTAGTTGAAGAGTGCTTAGCTGCTGTGCTTAGCTGCTGATGGGGAAGGAGGCCAGGGGATGTCATGCCTTATTTTATTACTGGGATGAAGGAGTTACTTCCGAAGTGTCAGACAGATTAAATGCAGTCATTACACCCATGTTTCTTGGTACAGCTATTAGTAAAGAAATACTGGCTATCTCAGTCAACAATTTAATGTTGGTTTTTTCATGCTAAAGGCACTGAAGGCTTTAAAAATTGCTCTTAAAGGGTGTTTCTCTTATATGCTGTTTGGATACAGGATAATGAGATTTAGAAAACCTTTAAGAAGCAATTAGAAATAGAGGTGTGAACAGCTGTAAATTTCTATGCTGAAAAGTAAACATGCTGAAAGGAAGGCTGAACACTAATATGGGAATGATCATGGGATGAAAAGGCTTACATAGGTGCTTTCTCCAGCAATTGCTAGCAGCAGACTGGAGAAAGACAAAGACATGTAAAGACAAAGTAAGGGAGTTACAGATCACCCCTTCTGTGTTCTCCTGTCTGAATCAACCAGCAGCTGGAAGAGATCCCAGGGTGAGATGTTCCACATGAACTGCTAGGTTTTACTAGCCATCAATCAACTTACCCTTCAAGAACATGTCTAATCACTTTTTGAAGGCATTTATACTGTTGTTGCAGGATACCATGAAAGCTTAAAACCATAGAAATTTAACTGGTCTTTACATGAAAAATTCTGCCACCTGATGAGAATTAGTAGTAGTAAGTGAAATCATGTATGAGAGACCAAACAGACATTTCCTATACAGCTTCTCCTATTCAGGCTACTATCATGTCCCTTGGTCATCTTTGGATGAAGAGAGACAGATTTTACTTCTGGTACTATAGGGAGAAATTGCAGGGGAAAGAGGAAAGACAGCCCTCAGCTCTGCATGCCATCAAAAAATTCTGTGCATAGCTATGGTAAGTAACTGTTGGAACATATCAACGATTTGACTTGACTCCAGAAGATTCTCTCTACACAAGGTTCAAGGGACACCTGACACAAGGCAGTCATAAACCAGCTACTTATTGGTGAGCATAAGCATTATTAGGGATAATACCATGTCCTGTGTGTAGGATATATCCTACATTAGTGATGCTTTATATTTCCTCAAGCGTAAGAATGCCAGCTGTTACTGTCTCTGTTTCACAGTGATAGAATGATGGGACAATTATTTCACCCGTTAGGGAGAAGAACCCCAAAGGACCTGCAATCCCAACCATTACAGCCCCTTTATCAGTAGACTCATGGAAATAGAGTATTCCTTCAGGTATGCCCATACTCTTACGGGAACTGGGATGTTTGCACATGTTTTGGTCTATGTTTACAAAAATGTTTCTTGTACAGAGACATTTGCTTTTATTCCTGAAAAAATGGAATGCCTGACTTAGCTTTGATACTCTAAACTCCTAACAATAGTTCCAGAAGAACACTCTTATTAAATGAGACCTAAAAAAAATTTTTTTTGAGGTTAAGTAGAATTTGCACTTGGACTTACTATGTGGTCCCAAGAAGAAAATGGTGGTCATATTCTTAGAGGAAGTCTTAAAGCACAGGTTGTCTCATTGCCCTGTGTTTTGATTCTGAAGGGAAGGACAGTATTCTGAAGAAATATAAGCAGTTACTGGGAAGTTTATAAGTTTATAAGGAAGAGTCCTACTAATTGTTTCAGTGTTTTCTAACTATTCTAAGCTGTCCGAGGTGCCTGGGGGCTGGTGCCCACTCTCTGAAAGCTGGTGTGCAGAACCCTTGACTCACTACAAGATGCACCTTGCACCTTAAAAATTTAGATAAGGAAGCCCATCCATTTGTAGGGCTCTTAGCACCTGCTAGCTGCCCCTTCATACTCTGGAAAGGGAAAAGTCTTTTGGCCAGCTCTACAGTGGAGGGAGACAACTACTGCTCTCTCCTGGCATGGTAAGCCCAAGTGAGAATGTCTTGAAGGAGGAGCAGGCACACTGTAAGGAAACCTAATGCTCTTGGTGTAACATTATCTGGCATTAGTATGTAGTTTTAAAAGTAATTCTACAAGGAGGAGAAGAATACTGTCACAAAGTAGTTGCAGCTTTTCTGCCAAACTTAGCTTTTCAGCAGCAAAATAAGTTTAAGAAATCCTTTCTTTAAATTGTTTTTTTTTTTTTTTTTTTTCTGATTTACACTTCAGCCACAGTCAAACTTTGTTATGGTTTTTATTTAGTTTCTGAGTCATACTTCTTCTTTCTCTTCTTAAATAATAGCCTTCCTAGTTTGGGAATAGCAGTACTACTGTATCTGCCAGTTCCCCTCTTCTCCATGAACTCTTGTTGCCCTATCTTGCATAGTGCTGCTGCCCTGCAGCGAGGGTCCAGGTGCAGCTACAGCCTGGGAAGCAATAGTTTGCTGTCACACCTGTCTAAACAGGGCTGATTCCTACCTGCTCTGGTAACAGCTCCAAGTCCTGGGTCACCTTGGGGTAGTTACTGAGGAGACTGGGATACCGTAGTGCACCGAGCTGACTTCCTTGTTTTGGAAGGGAAGATAGTCTAGAGGGATGAAAATGTCATTTGCTGGTATGGGTTGCTGCTCTGTAACACTGTGAGCAAGAGCTGTGGCTTTCCTTTATGTTTCTACCTGTAACATGTTCAGGAAGTCTACAAGCACAACCTCTGCACTTTGGCTTTCGCCTCTGTGTCGGGACTCATCTCATCCTATAGTTAGGTGCTTAGGCTAGGACAGCAGTGCAAGATGAGAATCTGCTATGCTGGGTGAATGCAGTAGAAATTTAGGATAGCAGGAGCGTGTCCTGCAATGAAATGAGAGCTTGGTTTTTTACTAATGTGTTGTTTGTTGCATTTGTTTCTTCTGCTCTTGGAGAATTGGAAGTATTTCCTTCAGAATGTTGGTCTTTCTTGCTGGTTAGCATAGGCAAAATATCTTAATGGGACAACCAAATGACAGTATGTACCCTAAAATAGGATATAACATATGAAAATGTTGAGTCCTTTCGATGGATGTGAACATTATAAAATTTGGTAGTAGTTGAAAGAAGGCTTTGAGTTTTGCACTTTAATGGTATTGGTATATTGCTAGCATATTAATACCTGTTTCTTTTACCTTAATGTAGCCAGGAAGTGATGCTGTCATATTTAAATGAATCCAGTAGAAACAGAAAGTGTTCTAGTATGCCTTTTGGAAACTAATGAAAAGTGTCCATGGCACTGCTTGGCTGGGACTGTGGTCTCATTTGAGCAAATGCTGAAGTCACTGAGCCACTACAGCTAGGTTCACTGGCTAAATATCCAGCTCACAGAGGACTCCTTTTGTTTTTTAGTGAGAGATAATCACATTATTAGCATTTTTTTTGATGCAGGAGTCAGAATTGCTGAGCTTGTTTGAAATTTTCTCTTGGTTCTCTCTTCTTTATTTTTGGCTTTTTTAAAAAATAGAAATGTAATAGTGACTGCATGCTGAAAGTCCTTCCTTTGCTCATGGCATAAGAACGTTTTTCCTGTGCTGTATGTGCATTTTGAGTATGACCTAGAGCCCAGGAGTGATTCATGATGCCTTTGTAATGGGAACTTGACTCACATATGGCATGATGAATCAGCTTCCTAGGCATGGGTGCTGTTCTGGGAAAGAAGTGTTCGTTGGACATGGTACACTGTGCAAGCACACATTCCTAGTCTGTCTTTCTGTGCTCATCCCATCAATTACTCAGACTGCAAACCCATATCTAAATTGTGTTACTGTTTATGTAAATTAACATTTCCGAAAAACAGTATGTTGCCATTGGTTCGACTTCTTGTATGAATAGGAATTCTTGGGCTGCTTTTACAGAGCCTCAGGGTGTTCTTTTCTGCCCCTTGTGACACCAGTTACTTCTGGCTTCTTCAGTGGTAGCTTTGTCTTTGTGTCGCAATGACTCTCTAAAGAACAGATTTTTAAGTGGGAAAGCGTTGAAATATCAGGAAGAGTTTTTAAAGCTTCACATTTGGGTTGAATATAGTAGGATGAAGTGGAAATGAAACGGGAAAGTTCGGCTTAGGAAAAACTACCCATATTTTGGAGGGTTTCTTTAAGATTAAACTGACTTGACTCTTAAAATATCTTAGGTAACACTTTATTAACCTCAGTATGTTTGGAGGATTAAGAACGATTTATCCTCTCTCCCCACTGGCCTAAGGAGAATTTGTGTTTACCTTCAGCTTTATGTTAGACATTGCCATAATGTCATTATTATAAGAATGAAATATGTGACAAAAGCGACTTAGGAAAAATGCAGATCGCCTTTTATGAAATGTGGACTAGGCACAATTTTCTGTTTGCAGATATACTTTTTGAAACAGATTATTATAGGGCATGATTTTTAACAATGAAGTATCTTAAATATCATAAATAAAAATTATAATTACATTATTTTTTGAGAGTAAAGTCAAGCATACCTACATTTCTGGTTAAGAACGAACAAACTTTTTAGCTCTCAAAAGAATTTTGTAGGTGCTTTTTTCTTTACAATGAGCACTATACAAGCATATGTTAACTGACGTTCATTATGTCTTGTGCTTGGATTTTGTGTGTCTGTTTTTGGTCATGAAGCACAAGAACTGCAGTACTAGTCTTCAGAGTGTACAAAATAGAGCAGTACTCTATGTAGCATATATAGTTAATAGAGGTGATGGTATTCCTTAAAATTAAGGTTGTCTGGCACTTCCGTGTAAATGATCACTTTTCAGATACTTTTAACTTGACCGAATTTTAATCTTTTGAACTGATGTTTGATCTGTATCTGAGGGTCAAAATTTATGTCCATAAATTTTAGGGGAATTGCTTTTCTGAATGTGTCTTGCATTGGTTCTATAGAATGGAATTTATTTTTTTTTAAGAGTTAGGAATTTGCATCTGAAGAAGTTATGTTAAATGCAAACTGAAGCATGTTTAGAAAATACCAGTTTTAAATTTTGTTTTGTAACGTGGAGTCAGTGGTTTACATGGAGTGAGTTATAGAGGCATCACCTATATACTTAGTATAGAGGATAAAAATAAATTCTGAATGCACAAATACTAAATAAGGGAGTGTTATGGAGAAGTGCTCCAATAATATAATTACAGCTTTATAGCCTAATGAGTATGCAGAGAGTGTCACCTGAGATTGCAACCCCTCTTGCCATGGGCAGGGACAGCTTTCCCTAGACCAGTTTACTCAAAGCCCCATCCAACATGGCCTTAAATACTTTCCACGGTGGGGCAGCCACAACTTCTCTGGGCAACCTATTTCAGTGCCTCACCACCTTCACAGTAAAGAATTTATTTCTAATATCTAATATACACCTGCTTTCTTTCAATTTTAAAACCATTGCCCTTTGTCCTGTTACTACATGCCTTTGTCCAAAGTCCTTCTTCAGCTTTGTTGTAGGCCTCTTTGTACCTTTGTTGTAGGTACTGGAAGGCTGCTAGAATGTCTCATCGGAGTTTTCTCTTCTCCAGGCTGAACAACCCCAACTCTCTCAGCCTATCTTCATAGAAGGGGTGCTCCAGCCCTCTCATTATCTTTGTGGTCTTGTCTGGACTTGCTTCAGCAGAATCACAGAAGGTCCACATCCTCCTTGCTGCTAGGACCCCAGAGCTGGATGCAGATTTAAAGTTCATGTTCTGTGAGTGGCTTAAGATGGGAAGTCAGATCCACATTTTTCAATAGCTAAAATATCTCTGTAGTGTGTAAGAACATAACTGAGGAGAATATTTGAGTCGGCTGGAATAACTGTTTTAAGCTACTTTTATGGTTTTCCTCCAGTAACTCCTGATACAATGAAATGCAGGAGGGGGATCCACACAAGGTGATTCACCTTGCTAGGGAGCCTACTGCCCTACTGGAAACAGAAGGGATAGGAGTGAGGTATGCATACTGTTAAAATCATCCACAGGGCATGAAATTCTCTCTTCAAATCTTGCAGATAGTTCAGGAACGCTTCCATTATTCACAGGCGGTGGAGACAGCACAGAACTTGCAGGCATCCAGGACATCTGTGCTACCCCTGTATCTGGATAGATGGCTTACAGGTCTGTGACAGTATGGGCTGTTGGTTGTTACAGCGTTGCTGAACTGTTATCAATCCTCTTCTGATCATTGCTAGTGTTTGTGAATTGAACCCCTTGAGACAGCCTCATGAAAATGTCTTTTCTTACTTGAAAGTTTTGGGCATGGTACATGTTGCTGAGTGTCTATTTGCACCGTGGTAGCACAAGCACACTTTGTTTCTATATCTTCTTCCAGCTGTTCTGAACACAAGCTGTATCTGTGTCCTTAGACTAGCATTTGAGGCTTGTCAACCTTACCTGATAATTGCTTGAGGAGAAACAAGGAAAAGAAATACTGGCTTAATAAAAAGCAGTAGTATTTGGTTCCAGTAGCTAGGGAAGGTAGGATTGATTTCCCTTACACGTAGCAGCTTATACCAGCCTGTTGCCAGAAATGGATTTTGCAGACCTGGACCATTTCTTCCTATGATTGCAAGACCAAATGTACAAGTTGTTCTGCAGCATCCTCTGTGTGTGCTTAGGAGGTAGTATGGTACTGGCAAGGGGAAATGCAGGTGCTTTTCTTATAGCTAGTGAGTAGTACTGATGGTTTAGAAATGCTTTAGGAAGTAGAAATACTTTTTGTGGGTTTAGGAGAACTTAAAGACAAAAAGCTTTTCTTTCTCTCTCAGCCAGTGTGAACTTGCACTTTACCTGCAGTGGAGTCTGAAATCCAAACTTCCTATTGTATTGTATTTCTCTATAGACAAACAGCTTTCTTATTAGTCTTGATAAGAGTCAAATAACCTCCTGCATTCAAAAGGCAATGTTCACAACTGACTTCTAATTTCAAAGCCAAGATCTTATTTCCTGTGAAGACTATCATGCTGCATCAGCTGAAATTGTTATTGGAAGACACAGCAGTAATCTGCTTCCACTGAATATTAAATGTTCCAGCATGAAATTTTATTTTACGTTCCAAAGATGTCAGCTGCATAGCAGGCATTGTAACTTGCCAGAAGAGTTTTGAGTTAACAGCTGATGCATTTTTGAAAGTCATATACATCCCTTAAAATTGATAAAATTCTAATGACTTACTGAAATAATAGCCTCTTTTTTTTTTTTTTTTGGCCTGAATGTTGTGCAGACATCACAGCTGCTGTGACAGTCATCACAGTGAGTAATGAGTACGGTGTAGCAGAAAAGCGGCCTTGCGCAGATGGTGGCACAGAAAACTGGAACTCCTCCCATACAAGCACTGACCGCACCTGGCACAATCTGTGTTTCCCAAAAGATTCTCTATAGGTTGTCAAGGCTTAAGTCATTTCAATTTATGAGTATAGGACACAGTTTTCTTGGCTCATGTTTTCTCTGGGTCTTCCTGCTGTGTCTGGTAACATTTTTGCCTCATGAGTGTGAGGATTGTACATCAAATATATATAGAATGGGTTATGGCATATAGGTTATGGCGCTGGCTTTAGGGTAGTGACAAGCTGAATTTGTGATTTTGCCTAAAAGAAACCTCCATGCAATTTTATAATAGAAAATAAACAATCTACAGCTGGAAGGATGAAGCAACTGCAGTCTATTTCTGCAACAGGTCATCAAGTTTACACAACTTCTTGTGTAAACCAGTAAAATAATTTTGATGAATTTGAGTTGTATTGTAAAGAATTGTCTTGCTAAACCACTCCACATCACCCTTTGTTCAGAGTGAATGATAAAGCTGGACCAGAGGGGAATGGGGCTGAGTGGTGTTATGGTGGTTTTTGGCTGGAATTTGTTGGGGCAGATCTGCTGATGCAGCTGTGGGCAGCATGAGTATTTCACTTTCTGTTTTATCAGTTACAAATTCAAATGCTGGAGTGCCTTCTGAGCTTTTTTCCCTTTGTGCCTTCAAAATAAGAGTTGCCAGGACTGCTTCCCTGTTTTACTACTTTATTTTATATTTTCCAAGATTACAGCAGAGTTGCTCCAACTTAGCAACAGAAAAGTAGCAAACCTGGCCAGATTGGTTAGTAGGGGATGTCTGAGTGTGGGTTGTATCATTATGACTTTTTGGAAACTGAAATAGTGAACTGTCTTTGGAAGGCTGGGTAGTCTATTTTAGTTGAGAGCACATTGACCCCATATGGTCCTTGGAAAATGTTAATTTATGTGGACTTTATTCAAGACTGGATAGATGGTTGTTTTTTCCCTCTGTGGCCACAACATTTTGCGGGCACAGAGAGCACTGCTAGGACAGGCCTCGGTAACTATTTTAGGCCAACATTTTCTGTTCATAGTAATTTCTGACTACTTCAGCAAAAGCAACAGGGCTGAACCTGAGTTAGAAAGGATCGGTAGAGAGTTTACTGCTGTGCTGCAAGCTGGTTTTGGAGTATGGACCTAGGAAAGCTCAAGCTGTCTGGGCCAACAGTACCTGTAACCCATATGCAAGCAGTTGAATGAAACCCTTTCCCCATACCTTACTTCTTCTCAGTAGCTTTGCCTTCTCCAACTGCTTTCAGTCTAGAGTGATTTCCTGAGCTTAATGTTCTTTGTCTATCTAGCAGCATGAGGCAGGCTCCCTTCCAAGCGTGTTTGCTCCTGCACAGCACCCCAGATCTATTTAAATGTCTCCAGGGCATGGCTTGCTTAGATTGGCACAGTTTGATCAGCTGTGTGAGGAAGTGCTGTACATGTTGGTTCTGAGCTGGCTCCTGATGGCTTCATTTTCTGGACCATATCTCCAATATCAGAAGAGACCATGAAGAGCATTTTCTACTCTCTCCTTAGTCTTTTCCCCTTTTTTGCCACCTGCTCCTGAGGTCATCATTTTCCCAGGCGGATGAATTATAACCTGCCCAGCTGACCGATACCTCTGTTCTTCCTTGTTGTATTCTCTGAACCTTTCACTTGATGAAATAAAGGGACTAGTCTGAACTGTACTCAAGTACATGTTTTTATTCAGCAGCATAACATTGTTTTCTTTTGTTCACTGTTCTGTTCTTTATAACTGTATGGGTTTTTTTTCTGGTAGCCAAGCACTGAGCTGATGTTTTTGTGGAACTGTCAAAACCCCAGTCCAGGCTTTAGAGAAGTAATGGCTAGGAATACTCTCTTCCTCCTCTGAGGTGAGAGAATTGGGTCATTTGTACAGTGGGGGTACGAGAGTAGTACCTGTTCTGAAGACAGTTTGGACCTAGTAATTTAAAAATAGTCATCTAGACATTCTGCAGTCTTTTTAAAGTGGCTTGGTCATAGTATTCCTATAGACAATACCATGCAAATCTGCCATTGCTACAACATCTCACATATATATGGATTTTTTTATAAAACTGCACTTTTAGTTTTATTGCAGTTGTTGAGGTTGTTAGAGACAGTCTAGCAGTTGCATTCAGTTACACTCTACATTTGAATAACAAAATGATTTTTTCTGTGTCAGTCCTCATTCTGCTTGCTCTTAGCTCTAGAGAATTGCCCTTATTTGTACAATCCTGGAAATTTATTCTTGGCTGCGTTTGCTGGAAATATTAAAACATTTTATATTATGGAAACACCTGCTGTGTAGTAGGCATGAATCTGAGATTGTAGTTTTTTTCAGGCTTATATGATGGCCTTAAATTGTGGAGTGTTTATTTTTAAAGTATATATAAACTGCACCTTGATGGATGAGGGCTAGAAAGAAGCTTCCAGTACTGGCAGACTGCATTGAGGCTGTCCTATGTCATGCTGAACTTGAAATCCTGACAACTTTTCCCCCAAAATATGTGGTAACTGGGCATAAGATTGTTCCTGTGTTAGTGCAGTTCAGTGCAAGTAATTCTGCAATGCTAAAGAGTTGTAGCCATATGAGTGGTTCAGGATGTGTCAGGACAACAAACACAGAAGTAGGTGCAGAATTTGTCATTAAATATTGGCATGATTAATGGGTATTTCTCTAGACATTGTTTGAAAATACATACCTATAAATCTTGTGTGTATAAATCCCTTTATCTAGAACATTTAAATGTGAAGTATATTACCATACTCCTGTTAACTGTGTATTTTTAATGTATTTCTGCTGTCTGGTTGCTATTTACTTGTCAAGCAAGGTTGAACTGGAAACAGAAATACCTTCTAAGCAGGGGGAGAAGGATTTCAAGACAGGGAAAAGTAGTAGTGCAATATTTAGTAAGGATGAGGTAGGAGTTGTGGGAGAGTAATGAAAACAAAACATATACAAGAGGAGAAAAAAAAAGTTAAAATTAACTAGAGGTATGTGGTGAACCTTGATGGTATATTTGCAGCCAGGTTTGCAATGGCAAAGAAACATATATGTTTGCACTGCATTGGGTATCAGACACTGTGTTTCTCTTTCTTCCTTTTAGTTCACCATAACTCTTGAACTTGTTGGCTGCAAAATTTAACAAGGGAGTGAGATGGCTCAAATATATTTAGGTTCCTACAAATTTAACAAAAATCAGTAGCTGGGTAAAAGAGAACAGCCTGATTAGTGCTCCCCGCTGAAAAAAGGCAGCTACATCTTGGCTCCCAGTTGCCTCTGCTGGGCATCAGCCAGCTGGTCAATGAGCATGCACATCCTGCACCGGCCAGGCAGCTGGCACACATGGAGCTGTGAAAACATCGTGACCCATATGTCAATTGTCTGGCTCATCAGAGTGCTTGGGGATAAGTGGGTTAAAAAATCTAGGACAGTCTATAGGAAACCAGCGTCACATTTCCAGTGTTCCATGTTGTTCATGGAACAACATGTTGTTTTAGTAGTAACCAAGATGAGGTGTTTTGTCCCTTGTTAACTAATGTACACTTAGAAAGCTTCCAGATTTTTCAGCTTGAGAACCTTATGGTCAGGTGGTCCCACATGATGGGAGAGCCTCTAAAGTACCTCTGGAGCTTCTGCTCTGATTTTAATGAGGAGGAGTAATCACTGTTGTAGTTGCAGTGATGTCAGCCAATTGATGCATGTGCATTTCACCTTTCATGAAAGAAAATTCTATTTATCTAGACATAAAGTGATTTGAAATATTTCCAAATTTTCTCCAACTCTTTATAGAGATACTGCCAAAGCAAAGGTGGAGAAATGGAGAAAAATGCAGTAAATATTGCCATTAGCACTTGGGTGTTGGTTTTTCTTTTTTTTTTTTTTTTGAGAATGTATTTTCTTCAAATGTTTTTAGTGGATTCTTCTATTTTTCTAATTCTTAATGTATGCTATGATATCTTTACTTGAATGAAGGAGTAAAAATTTTGGCCAGCATATTTTTGAGGAAACATACTTTCCATTTTAGTTATGCTGCTGTAACTTTCCCTTGTAGCCACTCTTTGTGGCACCAAAGCACTTTCTTATTCTTTATTCATTTTAACCAAGTAAACCTATTTTATAGAAAAGTATATCGGTGATCATAAGGTAATCTAAGGAAGAGAATGAAAGGGTAACCTCCTAATAAACATATAAACTCTGAAGAACTGGGAGGGAACCAAAATCTGTGAGCACTTCCACAGTGATGGCCACTCTGGTGCTGCCACTGTGGTTCAGGAGCTCACTGACCACTCCAACACAACAATGCATCTTCACTCTGTGATGTTCCTGTGTTTGTGCTAAAGTACCAGTTTCTATGTCAGCACAGTGCAGGTTCCAGTTCCTGTTGAGTGGGTTGAATCTGGGAATCTGTCCTGTGCTTGACAGAGTTGTGCTGAAGTGGAGCAAAAGTGGTGGTCACTGCAGAGGCTATGGGGACTCCTGCCCCCATCCCAGACCCTGCTCTGGGGACAGTGCTTATTAGTCTGCTCTTGACTGGGACTTCATCATGATAACATGGCTTACAGTGATCCTTACTGCTGTGGTCATACAAGTGGTGTTGCTATCTGGGAAATTATGTCATTGATGACAGGTTTTCTCAGCAGTGTGAGGATATTAGTACCAAGACCTTGGGAATATGGTAAATGCATGGGAAATCATTCCCTCAAATACCTTTAAAACTAGTGTGATTATGAAAAAGAGATTCCTCTGGCTTGCATATTATTCATGGTAGTTCCACTGAAATATACATGAGTTTAAGTATTACGTGAAATATAAATGCAGTTGATGTAATGATAATTTGTTTTATGTTGGAAGTTGAAAGGCATGATTAATCACATATATATATATGTGATCAGGACTAAACATACTGGTGATTGACATAACCTGGGTGAGAAGTGCTCTGTTGTCGTGAACGTGCCATACAGTGATGTATTTCAAACTACAAAGGACTGTAAAATTTAAAAGCATCAAATTCTGCAGAACATTGGCACCAGTAGGACTTAATGGTTTATGATGTGACTCAAATAGTTTTATAGTGGAAAGGCTGTATCTTTGATACTTGTAGCACTTTTATAAATATGACTGTATCTTTCACAGTCAAGCTTGGCAAGTGTTTGGAAATTGTGATATGATGGAAAACAAAAGTCTTGCCTTTGGAAGTGCTATAGTTGCCTATGTTTGCCCATTAATTTCCTGGTCAAAAGAACACGTAGCGAAGCAAAGAATCTGTTAGTAGAATCTTTTAGCAAAGAGATTAAATCAATAGAAATTGATGGATTGTAGTAGGGTTAAAGTGTTATTTGGTGATGAACTACTCTACACATCCACCATGAGTCAGTGTTTGGTCTTTCCTTCAAACAAATGAACCAAAAGACAAACAGTACATGTAGTGTGTTGTCATCTCTGCACTTTAGGAAGTTTTCAAGATTCGCTTGATAGTGCTGTGTTCTGTGTTAATGATAAATAAAGGTGCTGCAGCATTGAAGATGGTTTTGGGGAAGGGCAAGGGTTAAGAAGAAACCGTAAAACCTCAAATTTAAAACAATTAGGTGCTTTTTTTCAACAATAGAAAAGATGTCTTTATGCTTATAATCATGTTCATATTTGGCTGACAGCATTGTATGGTCAAATACCTGTTAGTCTCATTCAGTTAGATTGTCTGTATTTGCTTTTAAAATATTTTTGATGTTTCACACTGGTTTTGATTGTCATCATACATTTAATTAAATTACGTGATATTGTGCTACTTAATAGGCTTTAAAATTCTTAAAACATAAAATTACAGTATTGAGTGGAGGTAAAAAAATATGAATAAAGGTATTCTGGATGGAAGGTGGTCTAGGCTGACAAAAGTCATGCTGTGTAATTATCCTAATCTGAAACAGTAACAGCAAAACAACTAAGCAAAGGGCATTACTGGACAGGGATGTGGAAAGGATTTTCTTATTAAGCCAGCAGAAAAAAGTTTAACTGAAAACAACAGAAAATCCATATGAGACTGGCAAATATGTTTGATATTTGTGATGAGATACTGAAAAAGAGCTGTGCTCTGCAATGTTGCTCCCTTTGCTCTAACTCCCGTTTTGATTTACAAGTTTGTCTTTTTGTAAAGTACTGTATCTCTTTTGCATAGTGAGGAATAGAGTAGAAATGTAATGGTTTTAAAGTCTCTAAAGTTGAGCAGAACCTAACAAAATTAACCACAAACTATTTAAAATCTTCTTTATCTTTGAAGAATTATGTTATTAGACAGTAAAGAACAAATACTTTCAGTGAGAAATTTGAAATTGGTATTCAAATTACTGTAAAGTGAAGGTGTTAAAATCTGTGGTCTTTGATTTCCTATTAGAAACAGCAGGGAAAAATGCTATTAGAAATGGCTGGAAGAAATGTGTTACCAACCTCCACTACCTTCACTGATGTAAAGCTAATAGGGAAAAGCAAAGCAGATACAAACTTTCTAGGCTTTCCTAAGTGGAAAGGCAGAGATCAGTAAACTGGGGCTTTTGAGGTGATACCTTGGGTCATGCTTTAGCAATGTCTTTGCATAAGCAAGTTCTTTGATTTGTCTCTGGCACAAATATGCAAATAAGTTTTTGCTACAATGTTGTTAATATATTTAACAACACTAATGACGAGATAGAGGGACATTAAATGGCATGACATACTGTTTATCCTGTGTATTTGAAAGATCAGTGCTTTTCTGAACTTCAGAGAGATTTAGTGTAACACAAGCAACAGGGGAAGAGAGAAATATAGAAGAGATATACAGAAGAAGAGATAAATAGCAGAAAGTTAAAAACAAACAAACTAAATCCACCAAGCCCCCACAACAACAGAGCTCCCCCCTATCCTGTAATCCAAACAATCCCTCTATGAAAGGAAGGAAAAAACCCCAAATCACCCTATGTCTTAAACCTGCATTTCCTCTGTTTTGAAGGTATTTTACAAATTAAGTTTTAGGTTTGTTTTGCTTCTTTTAACCTTTTTTTGACCTGGAAGAAATAAATCTTTGTTGGCACTGCAGTTTGAAGAGACATATTATGAATTGCATTGACAGTATTTTATCTTCTAAGATAACGTAATTTTAGATGAACCTAAGGAACGACAGTCAACCATTTAATTGGCATTGTGTGCAAGGCTGAATATACACACTAAAGGTTACCATGAGGTCTGCAGCTATAATTGCCATTGGCCAAAACAGACTTTTCATTTAATCAGCCCCCTGAGAAATAATGTTGCAAGGTTAGAGGTTACTGTTTTTCAAGAAAGATGTCAATAAGGAATGAAGGCTGCTTACAATTTACAGGCTGTCTTGCCTCTGCTGTGCTTGAAAAAGGAGTTAGACCCTTTAAGTATGAAAAAGAACTGTACTCAATACTCATTCCTACAAAAAACCCACCACCACCCCCCTCAGCCTCCCCAAAACCACAAAGAATTTTGGAGGTGGGAAGTGAAGACATTCAAATGACTTTTAAAAACCTTTACTGTTTGATCATATTTTAATGATTTTTAAGTGTTTTAAAATGTAAACTTCTAAAGAACTGATAGAGAAAAAATGCTGGAAGAGCAGTAGTATCCCTTGATATAGTGGCAGCTAAGATTATTTGAGATGCTAAATACACAGCTGTAAAAATTTGTGAAGAGAGAGTTATGGCAGCTTTAATGTCCTTAACAAAGGCTTATTAGCTCAAGAACATGCTTCCTTCCTTTCATGGTGGGTTCACATTTGGTTATGATGAGAAAAATCTGAGGAGCTGTTTACTAGGTACTTTCTAGTTTTGAGGTAAATGCTTGATTGATTACTTGAGGCTAGGATACATAAGCTTGAGAAAATACATACTCTGACCAATGTCCTGTGCAGCCTGAGCATAGAAATACAGTTAAAATCGTGTACATAGAGAGTTGCTTCCAGATTTGAATACAGGACATTAGGAAGGAAGGAGAAATGTTGGAAGTCCTTCCATCTTTACGTAGAACTGTATCCACAGGCCTGGTGCAAATAGGACCTCTGAAAGTTTTGTTAATGAACTGAAAAACTAGACAATTTTGTGGCATGGCTTGACTCACATAAAATGGACAAATCTAAATATTGTCTAAAACGAGACTGCATCTTCTCTCTCTGGGTTTTTATTTGTTTTCAGACCTTGGGATGAGTGTGCTAGTTATGTGAAAGTGGAAAACACAGAAAAAGAGGAGGTACTTTAACACTATACGCTGAAAACACTTCATGGTCCTTCCAGGGGAGGTGCATCATCAGGATGCTGGAGCAGCTGAGTAATTTCTAGGTGCTGGTATGCCCCTTGCCATGTTCAGATGCCTGTCCTCCAGCGGACAGGAGTTGTGCCATGCCACCATGTGAAAAGCACAGGGCCACTGCTGCAACATCAGGCCTCTTTTGCCACTGATCAGAAAGCCTACATCTGCCCTTTTGTTGTTGCTGTCACCCTTCCTTTTATGTCACCTCCTTCCATCTGTGTGTGGTTTTGTCCACTTTCTGTCGCAGGATAATCTAACACCTAGATAGAGCTAACTCCTGTCCCCCACTACGGTGACTGGGTCATGCTGCAATTAGCACAGAGGCCTCAGATTAGTGTAACAGCTGCTATCTTGGTGAAGAGCAGATGCTTCGCCGTGGATCTCCAGAATTAAAAGCACAGCCTCTGTGTGGATCTCAAGTTAAGTGCAGTAGCTGTGAGGCTCGAATTCATGTCACATCACAGCTGAGTGAAGGGCTGCATTCCTGCAGCAAACACAATAGTGCTGGCACCAAATGACACGCTACAAGGGGCCAGAGAAGGAAAGCACAAGTACTTCAAATATATTTATCTGCAATGTGGGAAAAGTGTGGATCCTTGCACTTTAATCTCTGAGAATATATATAATCCGTACCCAATCTCCCTGCATCTAATTTGGTTAGCATCTTGGTGATTGTCAAATTGCTCTTCTTTACCCCCATCTGATTTTCAAATCAACTGCAAGATTCAGGATGTGATAAGGAAGATCTTAAATGTTCACAATGAGATCAGCTTTTCAACTTTCAGCAAGCTAGAAACACATAGGTAGGACAAAACATGGAAATCCTACAAATTATCAGTGAATGCCTGTGTTTTCTTTTACAGGAAGTATGCTTTGGCCTACATATCCCTCTCAGTACAAAGTTCCTCAGCAGTCTTGCTGGACAGTTTGAAAGTGATTACCTTGGTAACGCCACTTCCTGCAGCCAAGAAAGCTTCAGGCCGCTTGTCTTAGTATTGCTTTTGTGCTCAGTGCTCTTAACAATCATAGTGTAAGTCCCTAATTATTCTGCTTCACAACAACTTTTTTCCTCCCCTGCTGGAGCACTTAAAAGGGTGCAGCAAAGTAGAATAAAGCAAGGATTTACATCTCTGAAATGTGTTCAAAATAAGGTCCTGATAACAAATTAAAATGCATTATGGAAGAAAAAAGTTTTCATGATCAGTTTCCTGCTGCTACATCCTCCTGTTTTACACTAGTGCACACATACACAGACACGCACACACACATTTTCTCTTTTCCTTTAAATCTCAGATGGGAATTTGAATATTATGCCAATTAAGAATATAATGCTAGAACTACTAGACCCAAAAAGGGTGTGGCTAAGAGGGAGGAAGAGTCATTGCCTGCTTTTGTTTTCTGAGTTCCTCTTGCGGTCTTGTTTTCAGGTATAGAGCATCCAAAACTGTATGGAAAAGAAACAGTACCTACTTGATGTTTCTGAAAATTGGGTATTATTCTGCTGCATTCTGTTCCAAATACTGATGTCCTGTCTTATGACAATGTACGTCTTGCAGTGAGTCTTACAAATATTTGTTTGTTCCAGGATTGTGAAGTTACAGTTTCAAAAGGAAAGCTGTGAAGATGAGGAGATTGCAGGGTTTGTGGTCTTTACCTCAGAGACAGCAGCAGGATGCTGCTGAGGCAACTCAGTTCTGTCTTGCCCTGCTGCAAGGATTGATATTAGACACTTTCTCAAGTTAAGTTTGACACTGTTGTAGTGGCTTTGCAGTTGAATTTAAGGACTTGTTGTATTACTAGAAACAAACCCCACATTGAAGTAGCTCTTGCAACTGAGGAAAATGCTTCTGTGCATTATAGGCCTTGATGTCACCTCACATTTACATGGTTATAGTAGAACAAAGCTTTGTGGTTTGGGATCTATTGGAGATATTCCTTGTGGAGAGGAGCCTTTTGTTAGCATGGGATTGTACTATTTACATAGGTAGTGTCTAGTATAATGACAAAAAATATATTAGTATTTGTTAGAAAAACATCTTGCTTGTCTTCACGTTATTAGGAAGGCATATGTCTCTGTTAGGGAAACAAAGTTACTGTTAAATGCTTATTTTGTTGTTGATGAAAATTTCATGTTCAATACTGATGTGTCAAGTATGAATGTAAGAGATCTTCTATTCCGCAATAGCTATCCATGATATCTGCCAATGACAGTGAGGCCAAATTAATCTGCTGCATGCTGGTCAATATTTGCAATTGTCTAGAGAGTTTCATTGATGGACATTTATATAAATAATGGTTCATTGTCCCTTAAGTGGATGTCACCTCCCGAGAGACATACTCTCCCAGGGGAAAAAAACAATCATGGCAAACCTATCATCAGTCCACAGACTGAGGGACATTAATTTTCTTTTTGTTTCACTGTGAATACCTATTTTGTGTTTTTGACACCGATTCCTTTTTTTTCCACTTCCCTTAATGTACTATTGCCATTGTCTAGTTTGCGCTATTTTTTAGCAGAGTGTGGGGTAGTCGCATTTCACACATCAGATCCTTCATACAAATCAGAAAGAGACAGAGACATGTATATACATTTTTTGTGTGCACAGTTGATACTGGAAATTAATAATTCTCTTTTTTCCCCTGTGAAATGCAAAGTCCAATTTTGAAATCATGACTATGCAGTTTAAATGGTAAGATAAAAAACATTCCTGTGAAATTCAAGAACTTGTATGGACTTGTAACCTGCAGTTGTGAATTAGTCCTATTCAGATATGGTATGAAAGGGCTGCCAGTATGTTCAGTGCATCCTTAGTAGCTTCCCTGTCTTCTCAGGTCTTGTGCCAAACTCTTCTGTAGTGCTGACAAGAGTCATCTGTGCTCTTTCTCTTCTCTAACCCAGGCATCTGTAAATCACCAGGCTGTTCGGTGTTGAAACCTGCTTACATAGCACAGCAATAGGTGATACTTTTTTGTATGTGAGCATTTATTTAAGAAAGAACAATGTTTAGTTAACAGTGTCTTACTGTGCACTTCAGGAAATTTATCTTTACTCTGCTTTGCTAGATTTCTGATAGGTTTAACCCTATGCTTGTCAACTACTGTGCTTCATGTAGTATAAGTAGTAGCTTCACATTCCTTAAATGTTTCTTTGAAAGCTGACTCAAATAAATGTCTCTGCTCCTCGATACTTTTGTGAGATCATAGAAAGTTTTGCTTCTGGCTCTTCTAGTCTTTCATTTTTAAAATTAGTTGTGTTGGGAAACTTCTCAAAAGAACTTCCATCTACACAAGTGGATTTTATTTATAGAAGTGTGGAGTTGGTTCTCCTGCAGGAAGGACAAATTTCTTCTGTCAGAAACAAATACATAGGCAAACTAAAACAAGGAAAAGGTCTGTTTTGGCTGTCCTTACTAATTAAAGAATGAAAAGGCAAAAGATGGGCAGGGGAAGGGAGATCATAATTTGATTTTCTGTTTGGCTTCAGTTTCTGTTTTTCTGACTCAATGTTAGGAAATCCTCTTCCTGTGCCCCTAGTGTCATGAAAGAGCAAGGGGAGAAATCTTGGGGTCACAGATATCTGTGGAAATTGTATTAACTTCAACCAGAAATGAGCAAATGATTTACAATGCTCAGGAGAGAGACTGACTTGTTAGCCAAAAAAGGCTCAGAGAGGGAAGAACTGTTATGGCTGTTTGAAAAAATTGTCCTCTAACCATCCTTTTTCTTTTGTGTTGGGAATGGGTCAAGCTTTAGGAGAATGAATTGCCTCCTGATAAGATTGCCTGTCAGTCTGTAGTGCCAGTAACATCCAGCCCTAAGGCAGCTCATCCTCAGCCTTGTGTACTTGCCATGCTGGGCTGCAGGCCCTCCTTGCCAGCTTGGAGGCTCCATATGTGGGCAAGGCTCTCAGGAAGCAGGACATGGTTGTTATTTGTGTCTGCTTGAGTTGTCACATAACATGTTATGGATATGCAGGTCACTTCTTTCGCTCTAGCTTGTTCTTTTCCCTCAACTTCCAGAACTTTAAGATGCCTGAGGATTTCACAAATACACTGCATGAGGGAAAAATACTCTTCTGTTGATAGAAGATATATGTCAAAGGTGGGTGTTCTCTGTGCCAGAGAGGCACAGTTTCTGTGCCTTGTGATGCCAGGGTTTCTTTTGTAATTTTACTTACACTTAGTAACTCAACAGTCCTTTAAAAAAAAAAAAATTAGAGTTAGCGGTCATTTCTTTTTGTATACGTGTCTCTGTGTGTGTGATTAATTTTGTTTAAAGCTACTCAGGAAATGATTATTAAACAAAATTCAAACCAAAATAAAACATGTTTATGACTTGATTATGTACAGAGGCCTCTGGAGCACAGCAGAAAGTGGCAGAATAAATAGACAAAAATACGACTGGATTGATAAATAGCAGTATTTGAAAGAAGGGTAGTTTACAATTGTATTTGGTTTGTGTGGCCAGGTTTTGGTAGACGTGGGATACAGAGGTGATTTCTGTGAGAAGCTGCTAGAAGCTTCCCCCATGTCCGACAGAGCCAATGCCAGCTGGCTCCAGGACGGACCCGCCTCTGGCCACGTCTGCACCAGTCAGGACTTATAGTAATGCCTCTATGATAATGTATTTAATAACAAAAAAAAAGTTATTGCGCAGATGTAATTGAGGCCAGAGAAGTGCAGAGTGAGAATGTGTGAGAGGAACAGCTCTGCAGACAGCAAGGTCAGTGGAGGAGGAGGTGCTCCAGGCACTGTAGCCGAGATTCCCCTGCAGCCCATGGTGAAGACCATGGTGAAGCAGCTGTGCCCCTGCAGCCCATGGAGATCCACAGGGATGCAGAGGATGCAGATCCACCTGCAGCCCAAGGAGGAGCCCAACCTGCTGGAGCAGGTGGATGCCCAAGAAAGGGGTGGGAACCTGTGGGAAAACCCATGCTGGAGCAGGATCCTCACAGGGACCTGCAGACCCATGGAGAGAGGAGCCCGCACTGGCGCTTGTGGAGGACCAATGCTGGAGTAGGCTGTTCTTGAAGGCCTGGACCCCATGGAAGAGTGACCCACATTGCAGCAGTTTGTGGAGAACTGCTCCCTGTGGGATGGACTCACACTGCTAAAGTTCATAGGGAACTGTCTCCCATGGAAGGGACCCCAGGCTGGAGCAGGGGAAGGACTACTCTCCCTGAGCAATGGCAGAAACAATGTGTGATGAACTGACCATAACACACATTCCCTGTCTCCCTGTGCTGCTGGGAGGGAGGAGGTAGAGCTTGGGAAGGACAGAGGGATGAGTGATGGTGTTTTTAAGATTTATTTTACTACTCACTATCCTGCTCTGATTTTGTTAGTTATAAATTCCATTGATATTCCCAATCTGAGTCTGTTTTTCCCGTGATGGCATTTGGTGAGTGGGCTCTCTCTGGACCTCATGTCAACCCATGAACCCTTCATTATATTTTCTCTCCCCTATCCAGTTGCAGAGGGGAGTGATAGAATGGCATTGGTGGAGGCCTGGCATCCAGCTGGGTCAACCCACTACAACGCTTCAGAACTGTGTTGTGCACATAGGACTAGGCTTTTCTGTGATTCTCCCATGATATTTACGCTTGGCCATGTGAGGCTGTCAGTATCTCAGTATTGGGAGCATTAGTGCCTCTCAGCAACCTTACAAGTGGAGGATGCACTATCCTGCATGACAGCTGAGGGACAGGAGAATGTAATTTATTCAAGGTTACCCAGGAAGGCCAGCTGTTGAATTCCTGTGACAAAAGCACTGGAATTAATGTTCTGTTGCAGTGCTGGTGAATTACTCTATATGCCAAATCTGAGGCAATTGGTATATAGCAAAATAGCTCTGTAGGTTTCCAGATTTTTGGAGGGTGAAATGGCACATTTAGAAGGACTCCTGCAGAG
Source organism: Dicrurus megarhynchus (assembly GCA_013399195.1). Classification (NCBI taxonomy): domain Eukaryota; kingdom Metazoa; phylum Chordata; class Aves; order Passeriformes; family Dicruridae; genus Dicrurus; species Dicrurus megarhynchus. The sequence continues at coordinate 513,399 of VXAD01008399.1, forward strand.
AGTGTTTGTTCTAGTTCATAGAAACAGGTAGGGCTAGAGGAGGACTTAGGCTGCATCACACAGCCACAGGACTCTCTGGAGTCAAGTTAATAGCTTCAGTCCCTGAATGTCCATTTCCTGAACACACTCTCAGCTTATCTGCAAGAACTGTTACCACTGCAGCATAAGGGATTGTCCTGTTCAGTCCTGTAGTTACCATTATCACTTTGCATCTATAAACAGAAAGTCCTTGGGTCTTGTTTCAGAAATCCCTCTTGTACAGCAGGTAAATTTTTACCATTTTGAGAACAGTTACAGTTGAAAAAAAGTAATATTAAAATGTTTTGGAAACTGGATTAATAACTTATGTTTTCTCTTGCTATTTTGTTGAACTCCCTGCTAACACCAAGAAATTCACATTGCAGCATGTTGATGCGTGACTCATCCCAGGATATACCCTCTGTTGGGTTGTGGCCCTAGATGAGGCAGAGAGGTGTCTCATAAATGGCTTTTATGTATAAATTAAATTACCTCAAGGGCAGTATTCCTATGCTTCACCAGTGGGTTGGGGGTTTTTTGTTTGTTTGTGTTGTTGCTGTTGTTGTTTGTTCCATTTCCCCTCCATCTTTCATACTAAAGAAGATGCCAATGACAAATAGTTTTGGGCAATATTCTGTTTCTGGTATTGCTTGAGTGTCGATAATATTTCTCTGCAATGCAGCCTCAGGGATTGTCATATTCCCCACCCAGTGGCTTGCAAGGAATGCATTGGATAATGACAAGCTGCAGTGCACTGTGCTCGGAGAGCTAATGAGGTACTTTGTTCTTGAGCATGAGTACATATTTCATCTACACCTTTCAGGTACAGGAGTTTTAATGGACATTGTATGCATTTGAAAGGAAGTGAATTTCTGACACAAGTTTAGGTACTACATTGACCATAATGATTTCATTATGTTCTCCAAACTCAGCATCAGGCTGTCCTCAGGGGAAATGGACGTTTTGAATGTAGGCTAGGGAATTATCAAAAGAGATGGAGGATGCCCTTCTGAAAGGGGGTCATAAAGAAGCTGTGAGTTGTTAGAAGGAACAAGGGTATGATACATGCTCAGACATGTCTTTATAATCCTTTCCTTGACACTAAGCACCTCTACTGAATGCTAAGGCTGCATTTCTACATCATGAATGTAATGATACAGTAAATGTGCAGGAAATAAAATTTCAGTATTGTCCTTTTCTGCCTTTTCTACATCTTAAAAAAAAATGTAATGTAAATAGGAATACAAAACCTTCATTTTTAAAAAGGGGGGAAAAAAGGAAGACATTGGGGACTACAGGACAGACAGTCTTTCCTCAGTGCCCAGTAAGATCATGGAGCAGATTCTCATGAAAACTGTGCTAAGGCACATGGAAAATAAGGGGGTGATTGGTGACAGACAACATGGCTTCACTAAGGGCAAGTCATGCCTGACAAATTTGGTGGCCTTTTACAGTGGGGTAACAGCGTCACTGGATGAGAGACATGAAACTGATGTAATTTATCTGAACTTGAGCAAAACATTTGACACTGTCCTGCATGACATCCTTGTCTCTAAACTACAGAGGCATCACTCCGTGGATAAGAAATTGGCTGGAAGATTGCACTCAAAGAATTGAGGTCAATGGCAGAGTTCAATTGTTGGCAGAGTTCTTGAGCTCTGGAGCAAGGCTGGGTAGGTAGTGGCCCAATCTGAGGTTATTTTGACAATGCTTCACAACCCCAAAGGAAAGTCTCAACAGTATAAAACTTTCTTTGCAAACTGAGTCAAACTGCAGCTTTGCCTCCCTCCAGATTGATACAAATGACATGGACTTATTTATTTGCACTGCTGTATGTCCTCATCACCCCTTCCCTTCCCCATGGGAGTCACATGGTGGAAATAAAGGGTGCTGCCTGAAGTACAGGTGCTCTGAAAGAAGAGCTGTGGCTTTTGTGTTACAACCACATAAAATGTTTCAGTGTTTCTTTTTTAGGCCCTGCGCTGTTCATTCCTCTGTTGTGCTGCCATAGACTGTTCTCTCTTACCAGAAAGTAAATTACAGTGCTAATAACGTGAGTAATACTACTGCTTGGATGCCAGTAGGAGATAGGATAAGAGATGGAGACTAGGGGGCCTTCAGTCTTCTGGCAAATCTCTGCACTGAAACTGAGCTGCAGAATTTGTTAGTTGCTTGGAAAATGTCTCCTGTGTCTGTTTGTTCCTGCCTGCCTTTATTATCAAGATCTGCTTTTGGAAATCAATGCTAGTGTGGTATTTCAAGGTGATCTAGAATCCACATGTAGACTGTAATTTTGCTTCAGCTATGTTGCAGACACATAAGCGCAGATTAAATAGAAGAAGATAAAAGGCAAGTGGGTGCAATCATATTTGCAGGACAATAGAAGTGGAAGTGATCAAAGGCAAGAACAAGGCTGGGTCACTCTGCTGGAGTACTCCTCTCACTCTCTTCACTTGAGCTGCCCTTAGGTTTCCAGGCTCTTTGGAGCAGGAATTGGAAGCACACCCAAGGAAGGTATTTTGCTATTACACATTAATTTTGATTTACTACTTGAGAACCAAAGAGCAGACCTTGTACTTTACTATGTGGCTGACTTATCACACACCTCTATAAAGTCCTCTCGTCAGCGGGAGTTAGACTTCAGCTAGTCATGAGGTCTGAGATATTGAATGCCTCTTTGGTACATGACAGATCTTTTGAAGCCTTTGAAGCTACCAAAGCCGAAAGCATCATCGAACTTCCAAATTGTAGGGTGTATAATGATCCATTAGAGAAAATAAGAAAGTTAGGGAGTAACAGGGAAATGTCTGAGATCTACAACTGCTCCTTCTTGAACAAATGCTGTTACACTGCAGAACCTCAGTTTTCTTCCCTGCCAAGAATGGGGTTATTACCTTCATCTATGGAATGCTTCAAGGCTGACAGCTGAAGGGGACTGTGGAAGTATTTGGATTAATTACTATTTATCATGGTGTTACTATTATGGCTACCACAGCTATAATCTGATGTAGGTTCATTTATATAATGAAATAATTCTCTTCTCAGTAGAGATTTGAGTTGCAGCTTAGATAAATTGAGACAATGTAGAAACTTTCTTGTGACTTGCTATAGCACAAACCCATTGCTGACCTGGATTTTAGTGAGAATTGCTTAGTGAAGTGGTGCTCTCTAAATTTGAATAGCTGATCTGTTTGGGTTTTTTGAGAAGCACTGAAAGCTTGGATGTACACAGGTTTCAATATTTTTTTAGCAGCTAAAATGAGTCTGGCTGAATGATGTGTTCCTATAGTCAAGACCATAAACCATTCAGCAGCTATGGAAGAGACATTGGTAAATCACTTGAGGGATGAAGTGCCAAATATTACAGCTCGAAAGAGAGGCTCAAGAAAAACCTTGGAGCTGAGAAGGAGCTTGCTGTTTACTCAGACATTTCCTTACAGAAACTGTGGAAGTCAGTAGTTTTTGCAAGAAGGAAAGGATTGATGGTCAAAGGTGAAATGACACTGGGGAAAGGTGAACTGCTTTATGATAACCTGATTTATGATAACCACCCAGAACACACTGAGCACCAAGGGCTGCTGAGGTATCATGCCTCTGGTATTAGCCATGGAAAAGGGTGGCTAGTCTGTTTTTGAGCCAGACAATGAGATTTTTAAAGATGACCCACAATACCGTCATTTTGCTCTGTCCAGGGAGACAGCTTGCTTCAAGATTGTTTTGAAGAAAGACTCTAATGCCCAAAGAGAGAAAAATCAACCCTCTTCTCATCTGTGATGCAATAGATTGGTTTTGTGATAGTTTGAAAATTTTTAATTTTTTTTTTTAATGTTGGTTTTCATTATTCCTCTGCCAAGCTATTTTGTATGGTGTTTGAAGATGTTAGTGAATCATAGCAGCATTGTCATTTCAGATGGGTTTGGTGAGGCATCCAGCATGTTAGTGCCTGTGAGCTGCCTACTTGTACTTCAGCCAGCCACAGGATCACACCAGTCTTGCACAGGAATAAATAGCTTTACTTTCCCCCATCTTAGATATCTGCTGAGTGGGTCAGTCTGACTTCTTTCTTTGCTTGGCTTCCTTCCTTCCTTCCAGCTTTCACTCTGCTGTGCCTTTAAAATGCAGCAGAGAGGGTATAATACCAGTTTTACAGAACAAATGGAGAAGAGGTGAAATGACTTGACCACCTTCAGGATATAAGTAAAGCAAGAGACAGAAAACAAATTCATTAATTCCCACATAGAGTCAGCACAATCCCCACTCTGACACCTCCTCTCTCAGACTTTTACCATTTCTTTCCTATATAGATTTGAACAAAGTTTCAGGACTTTGTGCTTCCTTCTGCACTGCTTGACCTCGGTGTTCTCCTGTAGTAACCACAGTGGTTTCAGATACCTAGATCTTTTGAGCTTTAGCTGCCTTTTTTTCTTTGTTTAGCTACAGTTTAAGTACCAGCCAAACTGTGTCAGAATTGTTACTTACCATGATTACTTCCGACTACCTTCAGCTGCTTTCTTGCAGGCTAATAGAAGTGCTTGAGAGCAAAGTCTAGTAACGTAATTTCTTTTTCAGGGTAGATTTCATTCCTGCTCTTAACCTGTTCACCTCCTTAATAGATGTATCTGTGAAGCCACGCTTCCAGTTTAAGATTAAAGACTTCAGAGGTTACTTCTGTTACATTGGATGATAACGAAAAGGCTTTCACTGTACAGGTTACCGAAAGTGTATTTAGCAAATGTGCAAATATCCCTTTGCAAAAGAAGCTCAGAATGGACAGAAGTGATGGGGGAAAAGGAGTCTCCCATCTGTAGATGGCTTCCAGGCCAGGGATTGATCAATGTTTTTGTGGAAGGATTACTTGAAGGTGACAAATAGTACTTTTTTTTTTTTCCCCCCTCCTGAACAATGTCTACAAAATAAACTGTATAAATTCTCTGAAAGTAGGAGTGGATTTGATTCACCAAATTCAGAACTTCGGTCTTTATGCGCACTTGTTCCACAGTTGCATATATTTTGAATGTGGGTGCTTGACGTCCCTAACTCAAATGAAATGCTACAACTAACAATCAGAGCATGCAGCAGCAAAAAGACCAACAGGCTGAAGTGCAGCTGTCATAACCTCAGAGCCTGCCACTTTGAGCAGAAAATAGGCACCTAAAGCTAGAAATTGCCTGATCAACCCAGCATCTGTGCTGATGCACAAGTGTGTCTCTAAATGTTGTGGTGCAGCATTTTCTAGCCACTTTCTTTGGCAATTTCTAATCATCTGAACTTGTGAAGGAATTTTTATATTTGGATGTTTGCTACATAGTGGAGTGATAACTTTGGGTTTGTTTTTTCTTTTTAATAATTTTTGGCTCAGTTAAATGCTCTCTTCTGCTTCAGACTCTACTTGTATGAATTAGTGTACCTTTTTAATGCATAAAAATGGCTTCATAGTTAAATGTTTTCCTTCCATGTCAATCTAGTATTTCACTTGTCTCTTTTAGTGGTTGTTGTTCTGAGGGCAGAAAAGAAAGGGAATAGTGAACTCTCGATTTTATGTTTAGCTAGTTATCCAAAACACTTTGCTTTGTCTAAAAGCTTCGTGCTTTTCACTAGCAAGATCCCTCAATCATAATTTGATCGTTAGCCATGATTTCCAAGAATTGCTTTACAGGCAACTCTTGAATGTCATTTAAGAGACTTCTCCATCAATCTTACTTGATACTCATAATCTGGAAAAGAAAAATTGGCAATTGAAGAGCTCTTTTACACTTCTACAGTATAAATGTGACATAACTCGTTTTTTAGTGTTTATGGTGTGGGTTTTTTTTTTGGTTTGGGCTTTTTAAATCGTTTGCTAAAGTTAAGCAGAAGCAGTATAAACAAGGTTTCTAGGTAATGAAGTTCAGTGTTTTACTGCAAGTGATTAAGATAGTGTTCTATCATGTCTAACTGTATTGTGCACTGATTTCCTTTCATTCCCAGATGTGAATTCTTACCATACCCTTTGCCTCTTCTACTCGCTTCAATTATCTCAGCTAAAGGAAAGTTTCTAGAATCAACCATATTGTTTCATGATTGTTCTAAAGAAAAATAAGAGTCTCCCTCCTTACATGTTTGGGGCACCTCAAATAAATAGCAGGTCAAATTACTAATCTATTGGCTCTTTGTCTGCCATGGTATGCACAGTTAGTCATGAAATATTCATGCAATTCAGAAGAAAGCTTGGGGGGGGTGTGCAGGGGGGGGGAGAAGGCAGCTCCTGAAATAAAACCACAGCATCATAAGGTCAATCAGCTTGCTGCTTTTAGATTCAAGCACAGGTCAAACCTTTCATCCTAGAAACTTTGCCCAAGAATTATTTACTTTCAGCTGTCGAGCTTGTTAAATGATTACCTAAGTCTATAGTGTCCTTTTTTTTCTTCACAGGAAGGCTTTTATAATGACTTTTTTTCCCTAAAGGATTACATTTTTACAGTACATGGTTCTCTATATATAAGCTTTTCACAGAAGTCCTAATCCGACTTCAAATTAAATCCACTGGTAACTCCTGTTGACTTCAGTCGGAACAGCACAGCGCCTGTCTGTCTTCATGCATTTGAAGAAAGTCCATTCAGCAGTAGAAAGCACATTCAGTGACACATAGTTATAAGACTACTGGGTTTAAAAGAATATGAAGTTGCATATGCACATAAATCTAAAACAAGATGTACAGTAGTTGGCCTTCCTACCCCATCTTCTCATTTAGCCTTGCAGAGTGAGCAAATACATAATAAAAGAGCAGATAATGTAAATTTTGAATAAAAAAGAAAAATAAAACCCCATGTTATATCTTTGCAAAACCTATGCTAATATTATGTTCATTATTATAATATCACAGTACCTTCTTCTGTGTACTAGTGACACTCTTTCTGTTCTTGTGCTTTCTCATGTGTGAAAAATGTATAAGGGAAGGCTTCAGCTTGAGGGTGATTTTTCCTCTTTAAATACATGAATGTGTTAGGGAAGTTGAGAAGAATCCAGCTTGTAATCTGAAGCAAAAGGTGACTAGGTTGACTCCAAGGTTGGTTGAAGGAAATTAATTTCACAGATTCAGGCTGATGCTTGTAGAAGCTCATGTCTTTTTCCATTATGCCAGATGAACAAAGCGTTGCCTGTCATTTTTATTTCAGCATCTCATTTATTTTGATTAATCTGGTTAAAAGTTTTGGAAACCTTGCAAATTACCACCTGAGGCTCTGATTTTATATTTATTTGGTTTTATATTTTTATATAAATATATTTATAAGTATATTTAAATGTATTTATTGATTTTATATTTATATTACATTGTGATACACACTGCAATGACTTGTAGCCACTTGTAGGTGTTTAAACATACCTGGATTTTTGACACAGTTCAACGCAGGAATGACTTTCTAATTCAAGTTGGAGACTCAGACTAATCAGAAATTGTATGTATTCTGATTGAGAATACATTAAATTGTGGAGTCATTGGCTAGGAAGAACATTTTGTCCGATATCCCTCTCAAGTCAGAGTAATCACTGGGCCTGCTGTAGTTTTGTCTAACTGTATTCTGAAAACCTCCAAGGATGACAATTTAATCTATTCCATGTTCTCCAGGGTGGATTCTTGCTGGAGGTATTTTCCCCCAAATATCCTGCCTGAATCTCCCAAGGCTCAATTTCCAGTTGCAGTTTGTTTTCCCATGTTACACTATTCATTACTAAATTAAGAGATGAACTCCATAACTGCCCTTGAAATAGCTGTAGGCTGCTAGAACCTCCTATTGCCTCTAGATGAGCCTAGCCTAAACACATTAGAAAGAACAAAATATTCTGTAGGCAAATTTTACTGTAGTAGAAAATATATTCTGTGGCACATGCCACATATACCTATCATCAGTGGCTGCTGAAGCTGATGAATCATAGCAGAATAGAAGCGTGATCCATAGCACATGAAATTTCCACTGGCTGCCAGCCAGCGTTTTTCTTGAACAATTTAATGCTCCACCCTGTAGCAGGATACCCTGCCCAGCAGCAGGATCAGGAAGTGAGACATGGTTTTGTTCTTTGAATAAGAGCCTTCACTGGCATGAAAAGAAAACTTGTCTAAATCCAACTAACTTTGTGCATCCTCCAGCGGAACTGACACATTCCCGTAACCTGTTCATTTTTAGTTAATGGTATGTGCAGCCCTTCATTCTCACTCCCAGTTAGAGATGGAAGAGTCATGGGGAAATGGAATCTGGTGTTGGATCTACCTACCTAGCTTGTTATTTCTAAAGAATCGTGTTAAACACGTTCACATTACCCATTTGCAGATAGCACCTGCAGTGTTGTTGCTGTGATGTTTATGGCAAAGCAGAAAGCAGTTCAGTAAAGTTACCAAAACTCTGGTTTAAAAAGATTTGCCACATAACATGTCATGTCACCAGACCAGTGAAATTTTTTTGTCCGACTGTAAATCCCAAGGAGGTAAATGTAATGAAAATTTAGATATTCTGAAGTGTTACATTTATCTCAAATTACTGCACTGTATTAAAATGCTGAAATGAACCCATTTGCAGTATTTATTGCTCTTAGAAAGCTGATGCTGGTGGAAGAAATGTTTTCTGGGGTATTTAGACACTGCTTTTTTCATGCAACAGAATTGTTAATTTCTTGTACCATTGCGTTGACTGTGCTTTGCAGTAAAGCATGCATGATAATGTAATATGCAATTTAGGATTTTTAATGGGAAATGTAGTTTTTGTTAGTGAGGATATGGGAAAAAAAAAACATGGTACACTTTAAAAAGATTATTTTGTGTGTGGTTATACAAATGATTTCCTTCAAGAAAGAGCAGGCTTAGGAGATTGTAAGAGTGCGTTTTATATCAGAGTTGACTCATCAATTGAGGTGCCATTGACTTTAAAAGTGCTGTGCATGCTGTTTCTCTGCACAGTCTTCTGCTGTGATCATGAAATAAAGATGAGGTGCCATGCAGCCCATTGAGGTCAAAATGCCCAATGCTGTTCTCAGTTGCACGTGATATTGGATAATGGCTGCATCAAACCCTGCCGTTGGGGAGGTTGTGGGGAGATCTGCATGACAGTCCCTGTGGGAGCCTGTGAGGCTCAACTCATTGCAGTGTGGGACACTCTTTCCCTGGATGCTGCTGTTGGCACACTGAGTCCCTTGCATGGACTGTCTCACAGAGCTGGATAGATCCTGCTACTAAAAGATTGCAGATCGAAACACGAATTATGCAGTTATGTCACACAGTGAGCTCTAAAACAAGGATTGGTTTGGGTATTGTCTGACAAGCATATCCTGCAAAGCCGAGATGAGGTGCAGCCTTCTTTTCTGTGCTAGCTTTTATTCCACCTGTATAGAAGGCCATCTCCACTTGTAAGTTCTGTTTAAATCATTTGGAGATATGCTGCTATGGGAATGCAGACTCATGACTCCTGTCAGAGGCACTGGGAGAATTGCTGGTGCACGTGCATAGAAAATTTCTGCCTTATTACCATAAATAAATAGAAACCCACCATGTATTGTCAGGGATTTGTGTGTTAATCATCATATTTCTCGGATAAATCTGGTCCATGGTAACATATCTATAAATGAAGATGAAATCTATGGATGAAGACAGGAGCACAGTTGATTAATGATTGTAATGATTCTTTTCATTTGTGGTTGGAATCTGGAAAGGGCACACTGGTAGAAAATTTACTCAATACTCATATACTTCCTTGTCTTAGATGATTTTTCTCTGTTAAGAGGTGAGAACAGAATATTAAACTTGGGAATATAGGTCTATATTCAATGCTTGATGTTATTACAGACTATTTAGAAATTGGTCTTTGTTCTTTATTGTTTCAGTGGTCAGGTCTAAAATCAAAGCTCTGCACTAGAGATGAGAGATATGGCTTACTTTCCCAGCTTTTCTACTAACTTGCAGATTTCTGTTATTGCTGAAGTCTTTGCAGTTTTGTCATCTGTAAGGTAAGAATAATGATAGTGCTTACCTTGGCAAGGTATTTTGGTAATAATGAACATAAAGGTTATTGAGAGCTGGGTTTTTATTTTCAGATAAATATTACATTCAATTTATTTTTATTTGTCACCGAATTAATATATTATATTTGTAAATTTTGCAACTTTTCTTTCTCTTCTGATGGAATAATTTTCATTCACAGTTTTCAAAAGGTATTTCATTTTAATAATTAGAATACTCTCTTGGTTTTGTTTTCTTTTTTTTAATTTGCCTCTGGTGGATTCTAGTCAGTACATGTTTTCCTGTACTTATGCTTTTCTTTAAGGAATAACAATGGAGACAGCAGGTGTGGTGATTGATTCTGGTGATTGATTGACTAGTTAAGTGCTGATGTCTCTAGCAGGAGTTAAGGCCATTTTTATAAAATTGAAAATGAAAGAAAATTATAAGGGGTGGATTTTTTTAGTGATTGAGACAGCTTTTGCTTTGTATTGTTAGAAAATGAATTTCCTGCACAGTAGCAATTAGATTTCTTGAATTATATTATCATTCTATTCAGTTTAATATTATAGTTGTCACTTACATAATGAGCCTTCTGTACGGAGCTTTGATACACCAAGCCTTGCTATTTCACACAGGGAACATGAAAGAAATAAGTATCTACCTCTATATTTCCCTGCATGCCCAATAGTCTGCATAGTAAGTTTTCAGATCCAAATAATGGAACTGGCGTGATTTCTGAAGGGTAACAGACGTCCTTACTGCTGACTACCAGGGAGCAACACCAGTTCTCTGGCAGCACATTCTGGTTTTTGCTGCTTTGTCTCTACTTAGAAATTCCCACATCCAGACTGAGTCACACTGGGAAATATCAGTAGTTTAATGCTTTTATTTGCTCAGATACGTTTGTGCTTTAGTGTTTAATTTTTTAAACTTGGATTGTACACCAAATATGAATGTATTTCTCTAGCATGAAGATATATGGTCACAATATGAAAAAAGGGCAATGAGACAGGCTGTTATAAAGTGAATGAGAGAGGAGGTTTAGCAAGTACCTAGTCAATGCTATGCTACCTGTGCCTTTAGCTACTTTTCCTTTAGGGGAAGCCTCAGATTTGTTGCAGCTGGGAGTTTTTTTTAGCCCCTCAGCCATGTCACGCCACTAAAGGGAAATAAGTCAGTTCCAAATTGGTGCAGGCAGATAGCCCAATTTCATCTCAAAGCCGGATGGAGCTGTGTGCTGTGATACACATGAATTTCCAGGATGACTGGGATCAGGGAACTGAAACTACATTAGCAGGATTAGAAACTTTTGGAAAGTGCTTTTCTGGAACAGAGCATGTTCAGTGCAGATGAATAATGCCAGTGCCACTTGGAAAATTATGAAGAACAAACCTGTAGATAGGACCAACCCATGTCCAGTACTGTTCATAAATTGTTGAGGAGTATACCAACTGGCAGTAAAATGATCCCTCGTTCCATCCTCCAGACATTAAAAAAAGTAAGGAAAAAAAGTTCCCACGAATGTCAGAGCAAATTTGAGGTCATTTTGCAATGTAGCAGTATGACAGAAGACCATAAAAGATGTGAAAATTATGTCCCCTGCGTGAATTAAGCTACAGTGCTCTCAGCAAGGTATGTGTATCCCCAGTCAGGTGCACTGAGATGTGCATTTGTATGTTTATACTTATTTCTAACCATCCTTTAAGTTGAAATGTTAATATTTCTGTCCACTTTAGTGGAACAGTGGCATATTTTAGGATATGCATGTTTAAGATTTAGATTGTTTCTGATCTGCTTCTCACAAAATAAACTAACCAGTCTCCTTGGTCTGGGGTTTTTTTGGCCATTATGCCATGCTTGCTCAAGGTAGTCGGCACTATCAGTGTCTGAAATGGGTTCCTGACAATAGCTCACTTCCCAGCCAGCTCCAATTTAGGCAGGACTTTGGTGTGTTTCCTGTTATGACAGTGCCTGGTTATTTCCTTTTTGTGCTTATTAGGTCTTGCACGCTTAATGAAATTATGCTCTTTAGAGACTCCAAAATGCATGCCAGTCTCTATCTGGTATTGTTTTGGATAATCCACAGAGTTTCTCTTTGGTTTGTATCCAAATGAAATTGTGCCAATTTTGCATGTCTGCAGTTGTGCAGACCCGGCTGCCCCATGGAGGACCCAAACAGCTGGTGTGTCTCCCCTCTGCAACAGGGGCTCTGTGCGAAAATGACGATGAGGAGACCTGATGGATGAGGGGACGTTGTTGCCTGGCGACTGTCCGAGGGTGTCTCTTCCCTGTTTGTGTGGTGGGAAGTTGGAGGAGCACTCCCTGCAGTGGCTGTGCATGGCCACTGGCATGTGCCCTTGCAGGCACATGGTCTTTCACCAAGGGACACCTTTTCTCCAGTGAGGGGTCCAGTGGTGCTTTGCAGACCCCTGCTCCAGGCACCCACTTGCCCTCCACAAGCTCACCTTGGTTGGTTTCTTCCTCATGCACCAGCCAGATGGCTGCTGCTCAGAGGTAAAGACAATGGATGGGTTCAGCTGCAGCAAGAGGGTTTTCAGGAAAATCAGGCACTTAGTTTGAGGTTTTGCTTGGACATTAGAAGTAATGGTGTCTGTGCTTGAGGAAATAGGCTTGTTGGCTTCAAAGGCATCTACTTAGTCACATTATCTGCAAAATTATTTCTGTGTTTGTATGAAGAGCATGTGTCTTCTTAGAAAGTTGCAGTATTTTTAATAGAGAGCAGGATAGTGTATAAATCAAAAGAATAATTGAAAAGTCCATAGCTTACCTGCCAAATCAAACCAGATTTTTTTTCAGCCATTATCTAAGAATTATTGATAGATGTGCTAATGTCTGATAGAGGGATGCTGTCCTCACGGACATGAGTAGTAGTGACTGCAAATGGAAACAAGAGCAAAATGTCCTTCCATAAGTGTGGTGCAGAAATGATTTTCAAATCAAAAGGGCCTTTTTGTTAAATCAACTAGTCTGGATGTAATGTCGCATAGTAACTCCTTGTTTAGCAGCAGATTCTTTTTATGCTAAAATCATTGCTTCATTCATGACTCCTAGCCTTACCATTTCACCTACTTGCCTTGCAGCAAAACCAGTTCATTTTAGGTTTTTAAATAAATGTCAGTTAAAATGAGTGTTTAATTAAATAATAAGGACCTCTGTTGCTCAGCTGTTAAAGATCAAGCTCCATTTGGCTGCAAAAACTTTTCAGACATTGCTTAGCAAAACATACTTTATTTTTATAAAGGCATCTGGTATTTCTGGAAACAACATTCTCTGCTAAATCTAACTGCCAGTTTCTTTTACTGGTGTTTTTATTGTCTTTTAAGACTTGCTAAGCTGCTGCCTAACCTTGATTTATGTCAGTAATGAAAAACAGTGGTTTGGAGCAATGTATAATCAGTCACTTCTTCATACATCCCATGACTAGCCATTATATATCCTAACTTACTCCCATCATAGATTTCTGAAGCAGTAAGTCTCCTGAAGGGTCTCTTTTTGAGCAGGTGTTGCCTTTGCAATTTTATCCTTGTTAACAATTAATCATTTTTCACAGTTCTTTCTATAGGTAACAATAAGGGTGCACGTTTCTCCTGTTCAGAGTTTTGTATATATATGTCTAAGGAAGGAAAAAGGACACACTTCAGTTTTTAAATGTGTTGTATGTTCTGCTTTAGCTCACTGTAAACAAGGAATGATTTTGTAAATTCTATACCCTGCATGCAAGGAGCAATGAAAACAAAAAGATAAAAATCATTTATTCTGTAGGATGGTGCTTAATGATAGATCTTTTCAGGCAGAAGCATTGTTCTTTTGGTAATAAGACTGCAGTCTTTTTTCCTTTGATCTTCCTAAAAAAAATTAAGAACTCAATGATGAATCAGTGTTGCATAAATGAAATTATATGGTGGTAAGTAACATTAAGCAAATTAATTTTGTTGGGGTTTTTTTTTACATGCTTGTGAAAATTAGACTGTAGCTCAGGTCCTTTGTAATTATTTTAGATGTTTATACCATTAATATCTGGAAAACGTAGAAGTCCTGCAAGATTTGTGTGTCTGTTTAGTTGCCTATACATGAAACACTGTGAATTCCTGGCATTTGGAGTGGGTGACTCAGGATTTCAAATCACAAGGTTAGCATAAAAACCTGTACGTTTAAGAGGCGCTTTTTTTTATCACAGCCCTCATAAAGCACCTCTTGAGAGATGTGTGCCAGACCAGTGCATTGCTGGGTCTGTCTGATACTCCTAGACGTCCCAAGGCTGCTCTTGCTTGTTTTCCTATGTTTGGTGAGCAACCTTTCAAAACAGCTTTTTGAATCCTGTGTTGCTTCATCACTGCTTAAAGGAGTGGATCTTCATGGTCTGGCTGCATGTTTCATGATTGTCCAACACCTTCCCCCTAGGTTCTTGCCTCCTTGTGCCCTTCACTTCTTGGAAGTTCTGCTCTACCCTGCAGCCCTCTGGGGACACATAGCATGGAGTCTGAAACATTTACTAAGTCTTTTGTCTCCAGTTATTTACAAGAAACCATGATAGATAGGAGTATTCTCATGAAGTTCTCTATTTCAGTATCCTCGGCACTCTTGAGCTTTCTCAGGGCTAAGGTCAGTCTGCTGTTATGACTTGCTTGTTGTTTTTTTTCTGTGGTTGCAATCTGAGTCATGAAGCAAGCCTGTGGACCTTACCTATTTTCTAATCTGAGCCTCCTTAAAATTAGCCTATGAGACTACTAGACTAAACTTCATGTGATACCCATGAGCCCAACATGCTTGTTGAATAGCTGAGATACTTCATCAGGACACTGTCTGCTTAACTATCACTTACCTGAAATTCACACCTGAAAACTTAACTGGTCCTGGATGTCAGTGGATTTATTAACAGATGATCTATTTCAAGTGACTGGCAAGTCTTGGAGTACACTTGTATAAACAGCTTCAGCTGGGCTCAAGCCTGTATCATGCCTTTTGTGTTGTGCCTCTGTACACAACCACTTCTCCTGCATGCTCTGAGTTAGACAAGGCAGGTAAGGAAATAATGAATTGAAACTGCTGCTTAAGGTATTGTATTCTGAGTTCAGTTTTCTGACTTCTCACTGGAAGTGCACAGAAGCATTTGCTTGGTACAATGGCAGTGCAGAAAGTAGTTTGAGAAGATGATGGGCTGCCAGCTGAGCCCAGGGAGGAGGGCACATTCAGTGTGCACCATTAAGCATGTTAGCAGGCACATTGGGAATAGCTGGGAGAACAAAATCACCCAACAGTAAAGCTGCATTCCTAGTGCTGTCTGATACCAATTGGAGAAAGTTCTATTATTATCACCATACGTTATATGTTAATGATTTCAAAAGCACACTTTAAAATGAGGTTAAAAATAAATCCATGGGAAATGGATTTAAAAGGTATTAAGAACAATTTTAATGACCTTCCTAAAGACTTTGCTTTCTTTTGTGTAATTCACCTTTCTTTCTTAGAACTTGGTAAAGTCCCTGGATTTGTTCTTGGGTTTTTTGTTTGGTTTGGTTGTTGGTTTTGGGGTTTTTTTTTTCTTCTTTCTTTTAATTAGGTGAAAACTGCCTTCAAAATCTATTATTGTTTGCTGAAGTATTTTATCTTGAGAGTACTTTAAAAGTCATGATCAGCAGATTGCCAGGGACAATCAATCAAGGACAATCAAGGACAAAAACACCAACCAGCCAGCCTTTTCTGATAAAGAACTTTATCTATATTTCAGCTTTCTCTTTTCCAGCTCAGATAACTCACTGCTCAGCTGAGTCATCCTCCAGCACAGCTCATTACCAAGCTGCAACTTGCATATACCTGTAAATCACTTCACCAGCTGCTTTTTGGTTTAGCAAGGCCAGGATTTGCTTTGGATATTTTCAATTTCTTTCTCTGAAGTTGCACTTCGCATGTGTTTTGTTGCTTGAAATCTCATTCATGTTATAGGTCTATGTTAATGTTTACATGAATATCAGAAAGCTGGTATTTTTCATTGCTGAAGCTGGAAACCAAACCAAGTGGGAAGACTAACATTTTATCCCACCATTTCCATCTACTCTCCCATTCAAATGCAGGAATAACAGCATGGGTGGGGAGAGGCAAACAAAACCCAGAAATGATCGTCCTGGATCTGGTCCTCTAGGGAGTGGAGGTGCTTTGCCAATTTTATTGACAATTTAGTGTCATTAATTGTTATTGTGGGGGAAAATTCAGATTTCATCAACTGGTGGACTAGGACAATACAGTGCTTCTGTTAAGGCTTCTTTGCTCTGCTTCTCTAATGCTGTTAGTAAACTCTCAGTACCACACTGGGAAATAATATTCAACTAAATGTGGGCCAAATAACTTGTTTGATGGTGACGCTCAGCATAACCTTGAGATAAATAGCAGGATGTGTAGCACTTTGCTCACAGCACAGTTTGTTTCACAAATTGCGGAACAATTACTCATATCTTTTCAGTAGAGATAAGTGGCTAAGTGGACTTATTTTAAAATATTTAAGGATTTTAAACCAAAGAATAGTTGAGAGAGTGATAAACAGTGATCCAAATCTTTGAACTGAAATTTGAATTTAAGTTCTTTTGAAACTCTTTCTTACACACCCACCCCCCCTTTCTTTTTTTTTTTTTCTCCAAGGACTGGCAGGGGCAGGGGGAAAGCAGCACAACCTTGAAAAAGGTTTTCTTAACTCAGTCAGCCTTTGGAGGACTGTTTTTGCTATTCTTGCTGTTGTTATCTGAGAATGCAGAAAATGGCAAATTTTCACAAGCTCAGATGTGGATAGAAACCCTCCTACAGTTTTTGACTAGTAAGATAGATGGTAGACTGTGGTGTCCTACTTCACTCTTCTTCAAGCCACCTTGCAAGGTGTTTCTTTAGCTGACCATAGTGCTTTAGAGAAGCAGGTGTTGTACCAAAAAGGCTATTAGCTTTAAAATATACTTGACAAAAATGTTTTGAACAAAACCATAAATACATGGCAGCAGTGCTGCCAAAGTATTGAAATGTGTAGTATTCCCAGATTTGGCTCTTTCTGATTGGTGTATGTTTGCCATCTATGGATTTCATTTGTATTCTGCAAGGAGCTCCTTCATTTCAATGGACTGCTGATGGTCCAAGGCTGTCAGTTAACCTTGGAACAACCCATTGATAGCTGAAAGAAAAGAGAATATATAGCTAGCTCAAAAGGAAAAGCATGTTAACATAAAAAGAAATGAAAGTTGACTGAAAGCTGCATAGCTGAGCTCTTTTAATGTAGGAGAGTAGTAGATATTATTTTCATCAAAATTAAGACCTCTGGAAAAATATATTCTCTTGAGTCTGGCTCTTCTGGCTTGGCACTGTTTCAGAATTGTGGCATTGTAAAAGAGTATGAAGTGTACACTGCTAGAGTGGTATAAACTAGCTTTTTATATAATAGGGATTGGTTATATATTTTTTTCTTTTCTTTTTTTTTTTTTTTTTGCCGGACAGAGAAAATACTATTAGTTTTAAGAAACCAAGGTCCTGTTTCCTTGAAATCAATGGTAAAAATCTCACTTGACTTTCAGGGGGATTAATATGTTGCCTCTTGTTTGAGATGACCCTGAGGAAAGACCAATGCTTGACTATCTCTTTCTCTCTCTCTTGCTCACTTCTAATATTATGATCTACCATGCATGTCATGGAAGATCTGCACTTAACAGAACGTCTTTTGTTTCTCACAGCAATGCATCTGCTTCGTAACAAAGCTCTGGTCTTGGTTTGATGTCACTGTGAATTCTTGCTAATGGTAAATGCCAACGTACACAACAGGATAGAAAACCAGTATCGTAACATGACAGCATGGATTTTCCATGGGTTCAATACGACAGAGCCCTGTAGTCTAAGACAGCTTAGAAAAATGTACAATGCCCTTAGTTTGAAACAGTTCAATGGAAATGTGTGATTTCTGTTCCTTTTCTCTCCCAGAAATCCATCCATCTTTTGCTGCTTTAGACAGACTTCAACAGTTTTGAACTGTACTTAAAACCAGCCTTGTTTGGTCTTTTGCTTTTTATGCTTCAGCTGTTTCAGGACACTGCCTTTATTTATGCATTCTTCACTTAACCTTCTTAGTTGAATACCTTTTCTTGTAAAGCTCCTTGTTTCTGGGTCTCTAACTTCAAGGCAAATGTATATGTGACAAGGGGAGCTGAATGTGATTTACCAATACCTTAATTTGTTTCGAAATATTTTCAGTAATGTGTTGACAGTCTTTGCTATTGATGCGATTAGTAGGATCACAGTTCTACATGCAACTCATATAATGCTGTGGTATTTAGTAATTCTTGTAGTTTCAGAGGGCAGAAACCTTGCTCTTCTTTATGGCTCTTGGGTGTGTTGTTTTGTTTTGAGTTTTTCATCTGTTTGTATAAATTCCTACTGAAAGAATGCTGAGCCTAAAGCCTTTTGTAAAACAGAAACTGACTTTCTATTTTAAAGAAACAATCACAGAAGTTTTTCAGTAAAGGATGGTTTAATTATTCCTCAAGAAAATAATTTATCACTCAACATCCTATGTTTCTTGGCATCTAAAAGAAATCATGTAGAGCACATTAAAGGATATGTATTCATTCTTTTTTAAAGTAGGGCTGTGTAGATTTCAAACCAGATACTGGAAAGTCATGGAGAAATGTCTTGTCCTGATAAATGTTCACAAAGAGGAGTTACTAAGCTATGCTGGTTCCTTGCATGCAAACACCTTTTGCATGTGGCCTCATCCCTGGGAACTGCATGGGTTAGTGAACACTTCTCAGATGTCTTTTGCTGCTATCTCTGACAACCTCACCTTGGAAAACCCTGTTGTCAGTTAACAGTTCTTCTGAGCCCGGGAAACTGCATGATTTGATGCTCTCAACTTGGTTCTGAATCAGGTTGTGCACAAAATATTCAACTAGACATTGATGCGCTGTGAGTAAATCATCACAGTGGCTTTGGGGTTTGACAGGGCTCCTAGCACCTGAGCCTCTCTAATTTGGCTGCTCCTGAATACTTACTGTTGTTGTTTGAGAATCTGCCCTTGAAGTGCCACAACAAAAGCCTCTTGGAGAGAATGGGCAATACTTCAATATGATCACACTGAGCCACAAAGACCAAGTGCACAAATATGTGTTATTAACGAAATAGATTCTAATGTCTCTAAAGTACCAAACCCTCTTTGGGCAACCACTCTTTTTTTTCAGTGCATGGATTTTTGATATGATAAATCCTGACAGCTCTTGCAGAGTGATTATAACCAAGTACAAAACCAAATGCTTTTATGCCAAGACTCCAAAGACTTATGGCACCAAAAGACTTGGGATGACTTTCTATGTTAAATATGGTAGTGGCACATGTATTTTAAAAATGACATTTCCTTTGAAACTGCTCTAGCACATATACAGAAGCCACTGTAGTAAATGTGATTATGCAGTCAGGATATTTTTTCCCTCAGCAGTGCAGTCTGTATTCTGTGAAAATAATAGTCAGCATTAGAGCCAGTCTTTTCAAAGTCTCTTTCAATTTCAAAACTTCTAAAATATTCTGGGATGCTTTAGCATGCTGTGTACCTGTTTTACAGTTAAGAAGGCTGAAGTCTGAGATCATAGAATATAGTAGTGGTAAACCTAGGAGAAGAGTAATGGTATTAAAACCTGTTTTTTTTCTAGCTTACTTAATGCATATTTTCCTGTGGTGCTGTATCTAAAGGTTAAAGTGCAGAAAATGCTTGTTTGGTTCAGAGATGCAGGACTACAGAAGCAGCATTTAAAACTAATGTGTATTTTTACTATTCTGATTTGATTTTGTACTGATGTCAAACCAAATTGCTTGGTTATTTCCTTCCCCACCCCCCCACCAAAAAAGGAAAATAAAAAGAAAAAAAAGTGCCTAGAGTGTTGAGTAAAATGTTGTTGAGGTCACTCAAAAGAGACATGACTGAAGCTGTTTGGAAATAGGAAAACAGAAAAGTTGAAACAACTAATCCTTTTGTGTAGCGTTTCAAATAGAGTCCTCATGAGCTGAGAAAGGATTGTGGGATTGGGGGAAGGGAAGCAGCATTTCACTAAGCAGCTAGGATACAAGTGTTTCAGCAGAAGATGATTTTGGCGAGTAGCTGTTTGATGAAGTGCTGTTTCACTAGCACCTTAAAGCAAAACATCTTTAAGAATCAACCTCTTACAATAATCAAACCTGTCCCCCTGCCCTTTTTTTTTTTTTTGTGATACTTTAATTACTCTTAAATGTAGGTCACCGGTTTTGGCAAACTTGGACGTGGGTTTTGTAACTTAAAAATTCTGCACAGCTTGCTCACCAGGCTGCACTGAGTTCACGTGAGTGCATGGAGGAGTTGGATAGTCCAGCAGATCTGAGGAGAGGCAGGAGGGAGTCTCCTGGTGTGGCAAACGCGAGAGAAGTGTGGATGATGTTCCAGCTGGCCTGCTGCTACTGAAGGCAACTTACAGCAGCTGAAATGCTGTTCTCTGCTCTTCTGCTTGTGTCAAGAAATTGTGTTTTCTATACCTGACAGTTCGTGAGGTCAGCACAGAGTGCTGCTGTGCTAGTGCTATGTTCAGCTCTACAGGTTTGCAGCAACAAATCTTGTTGCACATATAGTTCTTGATGCTGACTTTATGCCTGAGATAAGCACTATGCCTGAGAATGGGAGCTGTCACTCTCTGAATTTTCTGATCTTGGTATAACTAAATTATTTGCTATGTTATTGTATTAGCTGTGGCAGGCAGGCATAGCCTTGAATGCATAAGGATCTCTCATCAGGTCACTGCATACTGTAGAGTGTGGGTCTCCAGAATACTTATGCCATCAGGATGTAGGTTTTTCTAGAGTACAGTAAAGAAATGGGATTAGTAGGTTGGGATCATGCCACCAAGCTGGTGCTGAAAAGGCCACTTGTTTTTCCTCCATACCAAAAGGGGTAGGCTTTTCTAATTTAAATATTTTCTAACTTAAAATTAATGGCTTGTCTAGATTTTTTTTCTATCTTTTATGTCAGACTCTAGCAAAAGAATATAATTTTTTTTTCTTTTAGAAGGGTGGTTTCATGTTCACACCACAAGAATGGGATACAAGTAGGGATGGGCAGGCATGCACTGTCTGTACATGTTACACTATGCAGCTTTTCAGGAGCCATGCTATCCCCCTGCGGGAGGGTGGGTGTTTAGCAGTAGCTGTGTCAGCTGCTAGGCACTGCTAGGCATGCTTGTGAGCCCACAGCTATTTCAACAGAGTTGACATAATTCTTATAAAGCTCCAGTAGTCATGTTTTGGGAATAGTAACTTGCAAATAGCTTTTTCCTAGAAACCATGACTACTAACCAGTAGCTTTGTGATACAAATTCAGAAAATACCTCCTTGCAAAAGACTTCTTGAAAGCTCATCCAAAAGATTGTAGAGGAGTTTTATTACCCATTCCAAGATTATCAGACACTTTTGGCTCCAGGAGATAATTTCTGTTCTTCAGTTGCACTTTAAGCTGTAATATTCCTTTGGGGTCTGACATGAAAGGTGGGTTTCTGCTTTATTGAGCACATGTAATGCATGAGGGCACAGCCATAGTAGGGATAGCCTTTGGCTATTAAAACCCAAGTATACTTAGCCTGTTTGTTTGGCTTTGCCAAAGCTATATACAATAGCTTTCTCAGCATACGGAACCTGAAGGGGCTTTCCTGCATCATGTTGACTACTGTTTTGATTTGGAAGGAATAAAAACATCAACATGCCTTCTAATTTCCTCTGCTCTGGTTTTCTTTAATATAATTAGCTTACTAAGCTGTAGAAGATAGTCAGTTATTAGCACCAACTCCATTCTTTGTCTTGACATGTTAGCTGCCCGCTCTTCCTTCAAAATTATCCTTAAAAATCCAGTTCATTTTTAACTTTAGCAACCATAGGAGCACATTCAAATTTGTGTTTCTCTTCCTCATTTCTGCATTGGTGCTCAATTTGAGTCCAGAGAGTCTCAGGTGGTGACTGCTTTTGTGCAAGATATTGTTCTCTCGGAGACCTGTGATATTGTTTACATACAAGGGTATGTAAAGAAGGAAATATGGGATGGATTCCTAAAAAAGCTTAGGGGATCAGGAGTGATTGGCTCCACCTCCTAGAGCCTCACTGAATGAGGTGAATGAATAATTAGTTAATGGCGATATATGAGAAACATCTGGAAATGAACACCTGTGTGATTTTACCCTCTGTTGTGTCAAACGAGAGAGAGATGAGTTGGTAATTTGTATGAAAGTAAGCACCACTGGGCCCATTCTACATGGGGGTTTTATCATCGGAGTAACCAGGCTTTTTCTACCTAATTTTCCTTACTGATCCCTGCAACTGCACCCTGCGTTTCGGGAAACGGATTTTGTTTCCAATCAGATTTTTCTTTCTGCATATACTTTTCATTGCTTTTTCTTTCACAACCAAAAAGCACCTGAAAGATTAAAGAAAAAATACCAGCTAGGACTTGTCAAATACCTTTTCCATTCTGTAAGATGTTTTATGAACTGAACTATCTACGTAATTGAATTCATTTTCATTATAAACACAGGAGTTGTGTTTATCTGGGAAATACTGTGGTTAAAAATGACTCATGTATACCTTACAGAGCTATTCCACAGAAAACATTTATTTTGCGTATGAGATAATTCCCAAAGGCAGAGTTCCCACTTCAGTTTCTGACTAGAATTTCAGACAGATTGTCTATTTCAAAATCAAAAGAAACCATTTGAGGCCTCTACATTTTTAGAATACTTCTACTTTTGAAAACAGCCACCTTATAATGGAGTTTCTGGACTCTTTGGCATCATCTTTTCTGTGTAAGGTAGAAATTAACACCTCCAAGTAATTTTATTTATTTTTTTCTAACCAAATAATAATAGAAACACTTACATCTTCTGTATTACAAACTTTTGCTGAAAATGGCATGTTTATATAATTAAACAGAGAAATTCATTGGCATTGTATATTAGGGGATTAAAGGATCTATTATATCCCTTCTTAATTTGAAGGTACTCTGCATAGTGCTGTCTGTATGCTGTAAATTAAAGAATGCCTGCTTGTTTCCATCGTAGAACTTAAGTGCAAGTACACTATGCAGTTACTCAGGAAAAAATTATAAAGAAAAAAGTCAGTCAAAACTGGAAGCTTGGAGTGTGGTCTTTTTTGAAATTGATGTAAATTGATGCATAACAGTAGTATAGTTGTCACAAGTAAGGTCTGAACTTGGCTATCTTGCTTCATCACTCACCTCCGATAGACAAGTGCAGAATGCCTATAGCTATATATTTATGGATGCCTTTTTTTTTTTTGTAATGACTAAGGCTTTTACTCTATATTATAAAAACTTATATTGTCTTGCATTGAAAACTGTGGTGACTATTGTTAATTTCCAGGTCTTATCTATGCAAAACATTGATTTTGCAAGCAATGATCCTTTTGTACATGTAGGAAACACAATCAGACTCTTGGTAACTATCTTCTTACTTTTTTTTCCCTGTGACAAATATAGTGCAGATTTACACTGTTTCACTGACTGATGAAGCAAATGTTTTCCTAGGAATTACATTTTTTCCTATCCTGTCAGCTACTGTCCTTGTTCTTTAATCTCTTCTTACAACTTAAGGTAATATTTCATCTTCATTAGATAAATAATATAATCTGTAAATCTGCAGAGTTGGAACCACATGCGGCTGTGCTGAACTTCTGCAGTACTTTTCACCTGAAACAAGGTCAAGGCTAGGATTTCTACAAGATCTTTAACATGATGCTTAAGAAGGCTTTTCTAAAAACTGGGAACCTCCCTAGGAATTGCAATGTGAGTGAGGAAGAGACAGGCTAATGGTTAAACAAAGAAAATTGATAATGAGTGATTTAGAAAGAAAGCATATAGTTGCAATTTGCTGTGATATTTTAGGTATAAATGCAGAAACGGTGTAATGGAACTCTGAAGGTCCTTTGACCCCGTTTCCTTTAGTCTTTCAAAGTTGCCCCCTTGTCTTGCAAAAGCTGAGAGGAGCACTGCTGTTGTGAAGGAACTGCTGATGAAGTGAAGGGTGGTGCTGTGTGGTGAGAGGAGAGGGTTGTTCTCTGCCCTTGGTCTGGGCAGTGTCTGGTTCATGTCTACTGAGATGCCTTAAGCACTATCCTTAAGCAGATCTAGTAGAGATGCCAGTGAATCTCTTGTAAGGAATAGATGGATATGACTGACTAGTCACCTCTTCCTAATGCAGCATGCAGCAGTTGATGTGAACTCCTAGTCCATAATGTGGATTCTTGCAATGCCTTCTTGCTACTACAATTAATTTTTTCCTATGGGTTATGTAGAGAGATGTAAATCACCTCTGTCATACATATTTTTATTAGAACAGCTTTCATGTTTCAACTTTTTTCATCCAAAAATAAGTATTTTACTGAAGCATCTCTATAAAACTGCTTTTCAGACTTTCCAAACATCCTCTAATTTTATTCCAGCAGTAGCAAGAGGAAGTATTCTCCTCTTCTTCTTCACAGATTTGTAGAATGCAGGTATCAGGCAGATATGTGATAATGAGTTACAGTAGTCTGACTCCAACATTGCTGATAGTTTGGTACAACTAAGTCAGGCCTAATCTTAAAATAGGCCTAAATCCTGAATAAATATAGCATTAAGATTGCAATGAATAATTCCTGCTTTTCAAAAACAGTAATTGAATGCACAAATATTAAAGGCAAACCACATGGGGGCCCAGTACGTAAGATTTCTAATCTACTTACCAGGATCATTTTATATCGCTAGATTCAATTAAAAAAGATAAATACATTCAGTTTTCTCAGTGGAGAACCTGTACATACTTTGTATTCAATCTAAATCATAGGGTGTAATTTTAAGCATTCACCGTGGCAGTGATTTGAATTTTTTTTGACCCCTCCAAAAATGAATTTATTGCATTAATAAGGGCTGTGGAAGACCGGTCAAATCTTATGAGGCAGTTTGACATTTCTCACTATAAGGTGTCTGCCCTCCTCTTTCTTTCCATTCTCTGTCAGGGCCGAAGGAAAATGTTTGTATCTGCCTCCCTTCTCTCATCCCCAGATTCCTGCACTTAAGCTGCTGGTGAAGGGCTGGGAAAGTGGGGTTAGCAATGTCCTAAAAGAGCAGCTGCTGCAAGACACTCAGAGCTCATCTGTCAATGTCCAGAAATTTGTAGAGAATATTTGCTTGTCATGACCTGTCCGGCAGTTGGGTTAGATTTGAGTACAGGAGATGGTAAGAAGATCCCCAAAACTCTCATACAGATTTAGATTCTAGGCTGTTTGCCTGATCTGGGTCAATGCTCCCGTCTAAAGTGGAAACTTGTTTGCAAAATTTCTATATGATTACCCATTTGTCTATAATGTATGAGTGAGACCATGCTATTAATCATCCAGGACTGCAAATACTAAGGCACTGAGGAACTATTTAACATGATGGTATTATAAGACACTAGCTTTGTCTGACCTGTTGTTAGGATTGGATCAAGGGATATGTGTTGCTAAAGCCAGAAGCTAGATGACTGAGCAACGTTTCCTGAGTTGGTTGTAATTTATGCAAGGAGCTAACCATATACTGTGGTTTATTATCAGCATAGAAGAAAATGACCAGAAAAGTTTGCTGTAAATTTCAGATTAAATTTTCTGCGTGGTTTATAAAGGTCATTGTGCCCAAGGCTCCTTATTTTCCACTTAATCAACTACCACTTCCATGGCCCAGTTGCATTTCAGCAAACATCCTTTCAGTGTGATGTGACACACCCAGTGAATTTGCACAATGTGTGCTTGAAGGAAGCCCTGATCTTTTTACATGTGAGGACAATGATTCAAGTGTTTAAAATTATCTGAATGTTCTGCATATCAATTCAGCATTGTTGTAATGCCTGAGTCTTTCTAAATGTGAAATTAGTAGATTTAAGACCCAGAGCTTCCCTGGAGTGTCCCCATAGATAGATTGTAGGTCACAATAACATGAGACAACCTAATTACCATAGTCATTGAAGGGAGTGAATGCACAGCAGGCACTGGATTATGAATGCTCAGTTCCAAGGAATCCATTCCCCGAATGGTTGCTGCTGGGTCCTTCACAGGCATGTAGGGTTTTCTATCTGTTTAGGCACAAATCTGTTGTACAACCATTGTGACAATATTATTACTTTAAAGTATCTGCAAAGCTGTGAAAAATTAATCAGCAAATACAAAATATATTTATGCAAATGCCTAATTTTTTTTTTTCTTTTCATGCTGAATCGGGGCAGGCAGCAGGGGGGTGTGTGTGTGGTGGAATCTGCTGATTCTAGTTTAGATTGTCATGCATGACTCCTCTGTCCCATTTACATTTGTTTTTGGTTTTCTATATGGCATTGCAAATGTGGGGATTGGTGCCAGTCAGCAAATCAGCAAAACTTGGAGAACTTAGATTTTAACTGCATGGCTGAAGACTTTTTTTTGTTTTCTTCTTATTTTTAGGGTTTTTTTTGTTTGTTTGTTTGCTTATTAATGATAGTAGCCACAACACTGTTTCCGTCATTAAAAGAATGGGATCCTGCTTCAAGTGGGGGGACAGGCAGCTTTCTGTCTTCAAAAACAGTACCCAGATTCAGTTAGAGAACTGGAGTTCAATGTAGTTGCTCTCTAGAAATGTTGTGTTCTGTGTTTATAGTCTGCATTACCAATTTCTAAAACTGGACATAGCAACTATCTTACTCTCCAATGATAACTGATGTTGCAGTGCTCATTTTTCTCTTTATTTTAAAGTTTAAAAATTTAGAAACTCATGGGCAGGTTCTGCTTGGCAGCACCCAAGTCCGATGGTCCATGTCCTTTCTACAATGGTCCAAGCTTTCTTCTTGTCGCAACATGAGCATGCATGTGAGCGCTTACAACTCAGCTTCAGAAGGACCTTTATGTCATCTGGAGAGAGGGTTAAGTGAAAGGAGAATAAAGCAGATTTTTGTGTCACTGTATTGGGTGTATATTGCTAGAAAATCATCCCATGTAGATGGTGCCCTAGAGAGTCTAAGTGTAAGTAAGTCTCCATCCACACTTGTTCCCCTGTAGCTCCAATGTCTGAATTGGGCAAGTTTGGCAGTAAGCTGTTTATGAAAAATTTAATAGCATGAAAGCTTTCAGCTTAAATTGGTTTGGTTGCAGAATTGACTGAGACAAGAAGCTGTAAATATTAATTTTGTTTTGTTATCTACCATTTCACCCCTTTCAAATACTGCGCTAAAATAGTTACACAGAGGCTGGTCTAAGTACCTGCATTTTTGTGGGTCACAAAATAACAACAGCCCTGAATGACAGAATTTGGTTCAAAATATCACTGTTCAGGGCTGTGACTGGGTTCACTTCTACAGCAGGATGAGGCCAGCCTACGTACACTCACCAAATGGAAATGGTTTCCACTTTGTATTTACTGCACAGTTCAAGAGCAGAAGCTGTGCCCAGAAGTTAAATGAATTGGGGAGTCAGTTCTGCTGGCTCCCCAAATACTTTTTATGGCAAAGCTTAGAGTATTTAACAGATGGCTTGCACCAACTCTAAAAGAACCAGGGGGAAATATCTGTGGACTGCTTTTTTGTTAGTTTGTTTGATTTGTTGTGGTTTTGGGGTTTCTTAAAATACAGTTTTAGAAAACTGCATCCTAATAAATAGTCTACTCTTAAAGCAGTGAAAAGATTCTATTTAGTGCTGTTTTTTAAAAATAATAATCTGTAATCTGATTTACTAGTTTTTAGTATTTTAACTCCTAGTTTTAATCATCATTTTGGTGAGGGCACAGTTTTCCGATAAATGATTTTGTTAGAATAAGAATTTATTTAAGAATAGAGCTAACACATATAGTACAGTAACACTGCAGGGATGGTATGTCTTCAATATATACAGGTGCTTAAATATGCAGACAGATCAAAAAAGTACACTTTACAACGTGCCTGATTGTTTGAGCATCTAACTTTGATTTCAAGGTTATCTTGTTTTCAATGGTAATTAAGCTCTTTCCCTATTTCAGTCCCAAAGAAAATTTGCTAAGAACAAATCTGCTTATTTAGGCATATAAAGATCCTTGAAAATACTATTTTTTCAGAGGACACATCTTCACAAGGAAGCAAAGCTGTTGCTGAGGGTATGTGTACCATCATGAGTCTCATTGAACTGATTTTTGAATACAGCTTCAGAGGTTGTGGCAAGAGTACTAGAAATAATTTTGTTCCATTACAAAATTTTTCCACATCAACTATGCTTAATGTTTCACATCTGTGTGATAAAAAAGATCAATTCCTCAAACTAGGTCTTAAAGAAAGAAATCAAAAATTATATTTCAGGACTTTAAGGGAGATCTCTTTATTTCTGAGACTGCTGAGCTACTTACATCTGGTCTGTAAGTCTGGGAGGATATTTGAGGCAGAGAATGAAGTAGGAATATTTTCATCTTGAAGTCAGCACTTCAGGTCCTGCCTGGGGTAGTTGGTGGTGCCCCTGTATCAGTGGGTGAGGGCCTGCACTGGTTTTCTAAGGGCTCTGCAAAACAAGATGGGCCACCCCCTGCTCAGCCCCAGCCCTTGGGGACAAAGCTGCCATTATTTGATGGAGATTTAATGGCACTTTATGAAATGAAAGCTGTGGAGGCCTGCATGGCTGTAGTCTTTGCTTTCACTGCGTGTTAACCATGGGATGAGTAATTGAATGCTCATCCATGTGTGATCATCTGCACTGCCTCAAGCTCATTATCAGCATTAATGTGCTGAAGTCACCCGAGGTTCCGTTATGGTGCTGTATGTGGCCGCTGCAAGAAATGCTGCTGTCTTTGTCCTTGTCCTAAGACACCAGCCAGCAGTTCCCAGTAGCTGTTGGAAAATCTCAGTTTATAGAATTATTATAATTCCTTTCTGTGCTTGTAAAGCTGAAAGCTAGAATCCAAAATCTGCCAAGAAGTTGCATGCTTGCATGGCCCAGCAGCTGCCTGCTGGTTTGATGCTATGGCTCTAATTTTATTTTATTTAGGGTGAGGGCTGGGTGCAGCTGGTTAACCATTGCATACAATGGGACTATAGAGAAAGAGCAGAGGAATAAAAACCAGAATACTTCATGTGTTATCTCAGGTCTGTGGAAGATCGGCATCAGGGCTTCATATTGTATCATGACATCAGTAGGTACTTGGTTATTTCTTTTCTGCTGCATTTTTTTCAGGGTTTTCCATGAAACTCCAAGAGCTGTATCTCCTTTGTCCCATGGTGCTGGCAAAGGTGTGTAAGTGGGTGGAACACACCTAGTATCAACAGTGAAAACCAGTAGTGAAAACAAAAAGGATGTGGTAAAGTGTGGGGCTGCCGTGGGGACAGGCAGCCTCTCTCACCTTTGTGAGGACAGGTTGTCTAGAAAGTGCTCTTGGGAGTTAAGAAAAACTTTTACTGGTGTTTTCTATTGTGTTCTGGATTTCTACAAAACCCAGTCATACTTGCTAATGCACCACTCTGGGACATCAATGATTTCTGAGAAGAGATCAACTGATCCACTTCGCTGAGCAATTTCTTGAATGTCCTCGTTGCATCACTCCTCAATACCATGTTGGAGATCCTGTGACACAATTCCTACACCACCAGTTTCCTGTCAGTGGCATTTTTGTCCTTTTGGCCCATGCCACTCCTTAAAAAGGCTATTAATCTCTCCCAGAAGCACCCATAAACATACTCTGCTAAATGCAGTAGGGGGAGGAAGGAGAGACTTTGCAGCTGGAATGGGAATTGGAAATTCAGAACATGTGCTCTTCTGCTGTCCAGGGGAGCACTGGCTGCTGAAAGGAGATTGATCAGTGTCAAAGGTGAATGAGAGGATGGAGAAGACAGACCAACATTTTTACATATTTACACATTTATTTGGAAAGGTGGGGAAAACAAATGTTAGCAACTATTTCAGGCAGCTTTTTTGGGTAAATGACAAAGCATTTTGGCATGCAGGAAACAACTGCTTCCCTTCTAGAGTTTTTCGGCACTTGAAAGGAAACAAGCCAACTCCAAACCTCTAAAGAGGAAAGCTGTTACAGAGACTGATTATTCTCCATCTAAAGCTTTTTACAAGTTTCTCTTGCATCAGACAGAACGATGATTCTTCTACATCCCAGTAATACTATTGTGTTTCATTTGCAAGAGAGAACCTCCATGTGACAATGGACAGTACTGGAGTTTTATAAAATTAATATATGCTGCCAAGAACATTATATGTGGAATATTTCATGTAATTCGGTTCCCAAAATAGCTAATGAAGTGGCAAAATAATGAAGAATATTTATTGCAGTTTCATGAGGAGACTTGAAACTCCACATATGCTTCAGAAAACAGGGAAATGTTTTTAGAATGTTGTTGTTCTGTTTTAGAAACAATTTTCCTCTAAATCATTATTAAGTTGAGGGGTTTCATTGTTTGTTGGTTTACAAGGACCCTTGACTTAGATGCATGTTTAGTGCATATGTAGTGTGATGATTGTGATTATGTGCATGTTCTCGCAGCCAGACTGATACACTCATGCAAACCCTTCCTGGCCTCAGAGGTGGTCTGTGCGAACTTAGGGAGGAGGCTTTTTCTGAGTCAGCAGGGACTTCTTCCCTGACTTTCTAAGTCTGGGACTTCTCTAATGCAGAAAGGCGGGTCAGAATATCAAATATGAAGTTGTATTTATTGAGTAGGACTGGAGGACAGAGATGCAAAACCCTACGGGGTTAGAGGGTGAAGTACTGCTGTGCAAGTGCAATTTCCTTTATATGTAACAGCGTGGCTTGAACAGCAGGAAAATTCACTTTGTCAAATCCTCATACTGCCTAGTTTCACATCTTGCTGTGACTGTAACATGGGCCTTGCTAAGTCAGCGGGAATTGTATGCCTGGATGGGGTAGCTTCTGCACTGGAATCTGATTGGATGGATGGCTAGAAATAGACCAATTCGAAGGCTGCGTTTGGCCTTTTAAAGAAGTCAAAGCAGAGGCATTTGGTTTCACTCCTGTATTTATTAATAGCTATCTAATAGTGCAGCAGTTCGACAGTGCAGCCCAGGGTCGGGAGGGATTGCCTGCGTGCTTTAACCAGCTGTCAGTACGGCAACTGTGGGATCCTGGCTGGGGCACTCAATTACTGCAGGTTCCCCCTCCGTAGCTGATGTAGCTGGGAGGAGTTAGGGAGGAGCAGTTCCTCTGCTCAGAAGAGACTCTCACCTCTTAGCCAGAAACAGGGCACCTAGCAGTGAGGATGGGAATTGAGAAATAGCAACTCTTACTTGGCTTTCATTTTCCAGGCATCAAGGCTGCTCAGTCTTGTCTGTACTGCTCTCCTTTTCCTTTATCCCCTGTCCCCACCCCTAACTTTGCAGACCACGAAGTCAGCATTCAAACTGGCTTCTGTCCCACTGCTCTCCTGCCTTCCAGTATATGGGGTACGTGGTAAACAGCCATGGTGCCGACAGCCCCAAAGTCTTGCGCTGGCACTGGAACAGAGCATCAGGTGTTCTTTCATGTGCATTGCTCTCGTTTGGGAGGAAAGACAAGCATTGGGCACCCTGACCCAAAGGCACAGGGTAGAGAAGGTCAGCAACATGCTGTTGATATGTGCTGATGGTGGGGTGAGTGCTGAGAGAAATTTCGTGACGCCTGAGAAGCACAGTTATTCAGGGGACTTCTATACCTTCAGAGTCAGACCCTACTTTTCTCCTGGATTCAGCTCACTCAGGGGCAAGAGGTGTCTTCAGGAGAGTCCCCATTGTGTCTGCCACCCTGGAGAGACACAGACAAGGAGGAAATCTTCAATTACACTGGTGAAAGAAATGCAAATTCCTAGTAATAACAGCAGTAAAAGAGAGGAAAAGTAAGAGCTGGTGATCCCCTTTGGGAAGGGGTGTTTGTGTGGGAAGATGCAGAACAGCTGCAAGGAAGAGGTTTCTCGAGTGCTAAAGAGTCTTGTTGGCACTCTAAATAGGAGGGTGGAAAAGACCTTGTTGTCTTCTCAGTTTGCTGGGAGAAAATGACAGTGTGGGAACCTCACCACTGCCTGTGATCAGGGTGTGATGCCTGTAAACCGACGCTGACTAAGAAGTACTAAAAGGAGAAATGGCTGCATGTCATCTCCCCTCTCCTTTCTCCACTGAATGCCAGTTGGTGTCTTAACTTTATTTTTCAGTCATTTTGCTTAATTTATTTCATGAGTTTTGTTAGCCAAGAGTGTTGGAGGAGAGTGTTCCTTTTTCAAGCACAGTTATGCAGAGAAGATCTGAGGTGGTCTGTGCTGGTTGTTCATGGCCTGGTGGGCTGTTGGTGTGTTTTCTTCAACCTGCATTTGTGACTTTTAGTTTTAATATTAAGAGTCTAAGAAAAAACAGAATGGAAATTAGCTTCAGTGCATTTCTTGTTTTTGTTGTTTATATAAAAATTGAAGCCCTATGTAGCCCTAATTCACAGCAGTCAAAATAATGTGCTGCTTTATAATTTACAATTCAGTTTTATGACATGTGAACACTTTAGTTCTAATTTGTGCCTCTCAGAATTATAAAAAGGTTTTATTTATTACAACTCTCATTCTAGCTGCAGGTGAAATGATGCCTCTCAAACTAAGAGTGAGGATGAGATGTAATTTCTGAAAAATTCGGTTCTTAGTTTACAGTGGCATTTGGGATGCTCACAGTATTTCTGTGTGATCAGGACAGAAAAGTAAGGAAACAATAAGCCAAAATCACTTACTTTTCACAGTGGAAGTTTGGGGTTTTTTTGTATAATGGCAAGATAGTTCTTTTTATAAGGTCTTCAAATGCATTAATGTGACTTTCAAATGAAGTTGTGGAAACCAAAGAACAATCATTCAGACACTATTCTAGAGAAATCAGATGACAAAAATGCAAAAATATTGTACTCCTGTAAATCCAAACTCAGTCAGATAACAGAATTCAGTAAGGTTAAAGTAGAGAGGCAGAAGGATGAATCGTGTTCTGATCAAAGAATTGTTTGTGATTGATAAGTGTAAGCACCTGTTTTAATCCTAAAATAATGGGCCATCACTAACAGGTTAACATTTGAGGGGATTTAATTGTAATGCCTGTTTGGAATAATAGTTGTTACGTTATAATTTTATACTCAGTTTCTGAGGCATAAGTATTTGCAGTTGCAACTGGGCAGTGGAGAACCAGGGCCCCTTTCATCCTCAGAGGATAAGCATATATGGTTCCTGCACTCTTCTGCTCTGAAAAGGAGCCTGCGCTGTTCAAATATCAAAGGGCCAGCACTCTGCTCTGTTCAGAGGAGGTCATTCTGAACCTCACTCATGTCGAAAGAGTAACAATGGATATTACGGAAATAAAGATAAATAACTGCATGTGGCTGGGCAAAAGAAAGATAGTAGCATAAACCAAAGTCCTGGCTGAAAATGCTTTAAAATCTTAATTTCTGGTTACCTGCTCATCACCCTGGCCACAGGCTGCATCCCACAGTTACAGAAATGGCAGTTACACAAGAGCCAGAAAAGCTGACAGCAGGGTGGTAGTGTTGTGGTAGCTGAGGTGTCCACATATAGTCACACTGAGCTCCTGCTTTGCATATTTTTCCACCAGATTCTTGTGTTCTGGGAAAGAGTGGGGAGAGGAAAGGGAGACACAGCTGAGTATTTTCTGTGTTAGTATGAGTACCACTCAAAAGATATGATAGACACTGTCCAGGAGTTGAGATTGTGTCTGTATCATTCAGCATGTCAAACTATTTATCTGAAAGGAGTGATTTGGACCATGTTGTCCAGAAGTCAGGCAATGTCAGGCATCCGCAGGCCTTGTTTGAGAGCTCAGAAGGTTTCATTTTGAACATGTTTGTTTTAAATAAGAAAATTAGTAAATTCCTATATTTAGAAGATGACTAGGCCCTCAGTTTTCCATGTATTTATTCATATATCTAATTGTATTTCAATGATTGCTTCCTTTACAATTATTGGAAGTATTCCTGTAATAAAGTCAGCATATGTGCATCTCCAAGAGTAGGGCTTAAATATCACGAAATTATTTATTTCTTTTTCCAACTGACAGAATTACTAGAAAAAAGTAAAATACTCAAGATACTAAGTTTTATAACAAGAATCACACCAGTTACTGCTTTATAAAAAGAAAAAGGAAAGGAGGAGGGGAATAGGAGTAAGAGGGAAACTTAGCTAATGATTCAAAACCCTATAACCATAGTCCTGTCACTGCCAGAATTTCATTCTTGCCAAATGTGCCCTTCTTGATTTTGACAAACGAAATACTGGAACAGGTTTTAGAAAACCAGGGTGGTTGTATTTTCCCTTTAAAGAAAGGAGGTCTAATTTTTTTTAGAAGTTCTAGAACTGCAGTTTTCAGGAAAATAAAATATTTGAAGCAACTAGTAAAAAAAAAAAAGCTTTTTAAAGTAGTACTTTCTGTTGCCTCTGCCCTAACTAATCTTTCTCGTTGTTCTTTAGAAACATACAAGCATCCTCCCTGTTTATATCCACTCTTGCTTCCACTAGTAATTTCTGGAAAAATCTTCAGGTTTTCTACAGTTAGAGACTACTTTCTGAGCTATAGATTTTAAAATAAAGTCCTTATATATTTTTATACCTTTGAATAATGAATTTTCATTCTGCATTATGTATTTTTGAATGCTCTGAAGTTTAAAAGGTTCAAATATGCAGTGTATGGAAGAGCAGTACATTGCAAATAAGTGGAGCTGTGCTGCTTAAAACACAAATTCCTTTGTTGGATGTGGTGTCTGAATGTTATGGATTAGATTAAATGCTATGTTGCTTAGTATGGATTAGAATGAGAAGTATGTTGACTACTAGATAACAAGACAGTGGAACTTCAGTGGTTAAGTGCCATCCCTTTTGGTGCAAGGGAAATACCTGCCTAGCCTTAGAAAAAGCACAGAGCGCCTATCTGCTTATGTAGAGATTAACAGCCTGTGCTGAGAACCCCTTTCTCTTGTGGTGACAGAGGTGGATCCATTGGAAGGTTATTGCTCAGCCAGGAGACTACAACCATCTACACAGTTTGTAAGTATGGTAATATGGAGCTGCCAAGAATTTTATATCCATGAATGTGCATTCATATAAATAACACCTAAGGTTATGTCTCTCTAATGAAGGCATGTGGAGACAAGCCACACAAATATTTAGGTGTTGGCTTACTGTAGTCATGCAGCTTCTTTAACATGAGAGAGACAAGTCTTCTCATAAAATATTTGAGAAGTGCTTTTGTTCTGAGTTGCTATGTGAATAAGAAAAAATCCAAGTAAGCACACAGGGGACAGTCCAGATTGTCATAATGAAATAAGAAATGAGACACCAGTAGAACACAACATAGGAAACCATGGAGAATTCAGAAAATTGGTGTTGCTTGAAAAATTACTCCCTTTTACTGATCCATTGTTGGAAGATGAGCATGAGCCCAAGAAATCTAGAGATTTTAATGGATGCTTGCTCTCTAAAAGGATTTTCATGCTGCCAGTTGAATCGTAATGAGTCAGTTGCTACCAGCAGCCCGCTTGAAAAGAGTAGATGCATTTGGCAGCATTTATACTAGGGAGACTTGCTGGTAACTTGAGGGGCAAAGGGAGGAGGAAATACTTGTAACCTTCAGAAGAGCAGACATGACTTCTGGGTTCATG
Source organism: Dicrurus megarhynchus (assembly GCA_013399195.1). Classification (NCBI taxonomy): domain Eukaryota; kingdom Metazoa; phylum Chordata; class Aves; order Passeriformes; family Dicruridae; genus Dicrurus; species Dicrurus megarhynchus. The sequence continues at coordinate 549,062 of VXAD01008399.1, forward strand.
CTGCTTCTTCAGTTCCTGAGATCACAGCTTGATAAGACTGGAGATAAGGAACAGACAGCAGCCTGCCTTTTTAGGCTCTGCTTTGGCAATTACACATGTTATAAAATATATAAGTGCATAATTATGAGCATGAAAATAAAGAATATATGTGTGTTCATCCTGTTTCCTCTGTACATCATCAGTTGATTCAGTATTTTCTTAATTGTGAGTTTTATATGAATTTACAACTGTTCTCGAGATTAGAATGAGAGCATTTATGAAATTTCTGAACTTCCCCAAATGGAGTTCTAACTGTTGTTTATCATGTACCAGAGGAGTAAAGGGGAGTACATTTGGGAAAGTTTGAAATAGGTTGCTTGGGAGAAACTACAGAAACTAAGCTGGCTTTTAATCCAGGAACATAATAGGATTTGTAATGAGAACTGTATTAGTGGAAACATGGAAAATATAGAGTTTGCAAAGGGACATCATGCCTCTTGGAATTCTTTCAAGCAAGTAATGAGCTTGCAGATAAACAGGTGAGTCAGTTGTCACAATCACCTTGGATTTTTCAAGTTACTTTGAGCCCTTGAGAACTTAAACTGGTGTGCAATGAAGAGAAGATCCTTTTGTAGATTAAGAGATGGCTGAAGAAAATGGGAGGTATTAATATTTCTCACAGATAGAAATTCCAGGGGGATTTATACCCTGGGATAATTATGCCCTGGTTTGAAAACCTAAGAAGGGATGTGAGCATTAAGGGGCTAGTCTTTACTGCCTCTATACTTTTTTTTTTGGTGGATAAAAACTAAAGCAGGTTCTAAAGAAAAGTTTTTACAGAAATGACTGAGAAATAAAATAGCAAGACTAAGGTTCATACTGTACTAAGAAACTTGCTTGAATTAAAAAATGGACTTTGAATTAACTTGTTCCATTAAGGATCTTGGTCTTCCTGTGATAAGTTCACCATCATCTCAATGGTTAGTAGCAATCAAAAAGGGAATTAATAAATTAGGAATTACAAATAGAATACCATATGAAGCAGGGTGTATAATTGTGCTACTGCTCTAAATCCATGTCTTTGCTACGTTTTGAATGTTTTGTGGTATTCTGACAATTCCGTCTCAAAAGGCATAATACAAAACTACAAAGAATGCCCAAAGTGTTTAGAAACATATAATGATATCTATTTGAGATATGAATTGGACAATGAGACTTCTGTGTAAAAAGAGATGATTGAAGTGGGATATGACAGAAGTTTATAAAATCATGAAGAATATGACTATGAAATACTGGAGCAGGGGAGTTTGAAGCAAAAAGTCCCTTTTCACAAAGTGTAAAATTTAATTGCATATCTTGTTTCCACTGTGCTGTAGAGGTCAATAATAAAATTATAAATACAAATTTGGTTATATAAATTAGAAACTGTCAGTAAATGCAGTGGTCTGGATGAACCCATGTCCAAACAAAGTCTGTAACCTGCAGAGCACCAGCAGTAAACAGCAAGAGAAGGACTACTCTATTACACACTCTAAGGTGAATACTATTGACAACTCTTAGGAAGAATATTAAGCTATCTGAACTTTTTAATGAGTTGATATGTCTGTTATTTCATAAAATTAAACTTGTAATTTTATAATTGTAACTGTTGGGGAAGGCGCACAGTTGCAGTGGCTGAAACGCTAATAGGGTCCTACTGAGAATTTTTCTCAATATTTGTCTATTAAGAAAAGTGAATATTTGCCCTGCCCTTTCAATAAATCACAGTTCAAACTTTGAAATTCACAAATTTCAAGGTTTGGAGAAAGCCAGGAGTCCACCTGTGAGTCCCTAAAACATTGCAGTGCCTCCTCTGGTTGTACCTCTAGAACTGTGTTGCCAGTGCAGCTATGTTGCTATTAATGAGACCTCCCTAGCTGTGGCTACTTCTTCAATGCCTTCACATTGGGAAAATCCGTGCAGAGGATGATCTGTGGTAAAGGTAATGCAGTCTCTCACTTTTTTGGGGTTAATCAACAAGCCTTTATTAGTGTCTTCACAGGCCGTGCCCTCTCTTTCTCAAAGGATCTTGATCTTTGAGATAAAAATAAGGAATGTTGCAACAGAGATAGCCAATGTCCTCCCTCTCTTGTGAATAGACTGTGGAGGATGTGTGTAGGCATATGTTCTAGTCTTGATTTACTAATCACAGCAAATATCATACTGCAGCTTTGTTGAAACTTGTCTCGCAAGATACTAAAAGCTGCTGTTGACTTACTAATAATAATGAAGAAAGAAAGAAAACCTCATATGAACCAGAGTAAAACATTCCTTGTACTGAGAACTGGAAGTCTTGTGTTTTGTGATGCCAGAATGATACAGGAGCTTGATACTTAGATATTTTTTTTTCCCCTGACTCAAAGTGCCTTTAAAGTAAAAAATTACAGAAGTGGTTATCTGAAAATATTTTGTCCAGGAGGGTATTTGTTACACTAAGGTTTTCTTTTTTTTTTTTTTTTCTTCTTTACTTCCCCATCCCGTCCTGGCAAAGTGTCATTGCAAAAACTTCTTCTATTGCTCTTACAAATGATTAGGAAGAAAACAAATGCCTTTTCAAAAGAGTGTTGTGATTTTTCTACAATGGAGTCTGACTAGAGATGTTTATTTCTGTTGAATGTGTTCATATTGAGTTTTATATTCTGCTGATACGACTCAGCTTATGTTGGTCTGACAAAATAGTGCTTCCAGTCTTCAGATGTTTCAGCTCCATGCTATTATATCACTACATTATTGTGATGATATTGCAAACAGCTTGCCAGTAACTATTCCATAATGTCACTGATATACCCAAGTCTGGCTACATTTTTGAGCTCTGGAGGTCTGAGTCACAATGTTTGGACTTCTAGCTTTTATAGTGTTTGCAAATACTTCTCTTGCAAGTGCCCTGTTATGCGAATTGCAGTGTGGGTCTATGCAAGGCCAAGGTATACATGTTCTGCAGAAATAAAGGTGATTCAGATTTTCCAGAAATGATGAGGTAGTGTTGAATAAAGAAAAATGTCAGGAAATATGACAAGACTTGTGGTGGCCTTGTCAGTGCTGCTGTTTCTCTGCAGAATGCAGCCCCAGACTGTCTGGGGCATACCAGCAACATTCAGCTGACAGTGTGTTCCCATCCCCTTAGGAAAAAGCACCTTTGGCCAGCAAAATAAGGAAAGACTTCTGAGGGATTCTCAAAGGGTAGGTCTGATGTAGGGGGCAGATACTTAACATACTTTCATGACCTAGCTTGAAGCACTGGAATACAGGCTCACTGCTGCATCTGTAAACATATATACACATATATATAGCCATGGTCAGACTGTTTTTAGCTACCCAAGTTATTTCAATACATTGTGCGATGTTAACCACAAAAGATGAAAGAACTCAGATACTTCACAAATGAAGTGTATGTTAAAATAACTCTCAGTGGACAGTGGTATGCTACTTCTTTTTCTCCCTTGTACCTCAAGTAGCAATGGGCTACCTGTAGGTAGGAAGCAGGGCACAGTAGTGGAAAGTAGCAGATCACTCTATGATTATTTAGATGCAGCAAGAATTACAAAATAAGAGTGAATACACTGAAACTATGCAACATGCCCTATCATAAACAGTGGCAAAAAGCCACTGTTCAAATTGAAGTAAATCACAAATACCTCTTCTATTATGATGAACACAAAATTGGAATAAGACTGTATACCCAGTAATACTAAGCATGTATCAACAAATTTATGGAGAAGTAGAACTGTTGCAAAGCAATGTGGCATTTTGATATTAAGTGATTTGATAAGACTATTATTTCAAATGAAATTAAATTTTACTATCTACAATAGAGTATTGTTATGTTCCTACTTCACCACAATGATTTAATTTCCAGAGAGGGACAGTCTGTTACCTACAAGTCTAGGGAAGCCTATTTAATTGACTCAGATCTTAATTCCTGTGCCTGATCCATACTTGTACTTCCGCATGCAACCTATGGTTAATGGTCTGAAAATTGACTATCTCCTGTAGCAGCTTCCTTTTCTGACACCAAACAGATTGTTGAGTGATGCAAACTTTCCTCATAAGACTGATATCCTGATTCTTCCCTCTCAAAGCAGCTGTCATTTTGTCATCCTGAGGCTGACATAAATTTGGCATGCAGCAGAACACAGGATCCAAAGGCTTATGGGCACAGACTTGTACCAGACCTGATCCCACTGCATGGTGATTGTCCTGCCATGTGCATCTGGTCAGCAAGTGCTTGTAACATCTATTGATTGCTGTTTATTGTCTGCAGAACACTTATCTACTCAGCTTTCTTTTCTACCTGCTGCACACCTGGTAGATCTGATAGCTGTTTATCCACAAATACAGACAAATCAGTTCCTTCTCACAATAATGGTCAGTCAGCTCCAGGAGTGACAGTAAAGGGCTTGAAAACTGGCATGTTGAAGGTTGGAACGGAACAGAGAGATCTCGTGGAGCCTTTAAATATTGAGTGAAAATGAAGTAATGAAGTGGAACAGAATGAATGTTTTGACACTGAACACATACTCTGATAAGTACAGCTGCAACTCACACTGTACTGCAAAAATTTCCAGAGATGGAGAGTCAGAAAGCATGATGAGGGACATTGGTGCTTACCTGCAATGTAGCATGCTTTTTACTAACACAGTGTGTTACTCATTGGAAGGGAACTCTTGGCCAAATGTGCATATACACCTGTATCCCAGCTCAGCAGCTGATAGCTGTGCAGAAGTGACCTTGCAGATTTTCAGGTTTAGATGGGCTTTTTTTTTTAATAAGGCACAGGAGGAAGGAGAATTCAGAAACTAGCTGTGGCTGTGGGTTCTGCTGCAGCTTCCCTCTGTGATACTGGGGCACTCTATTGCCCTTAAATAGATCGTCAATCTTTTCCACTTGGAAATGGAGATGGTAGTACTGCTATACCTCATAGGGGAAGAACAGAAATGCTTTGAGATAGTGCTTTATGCTCTGTGTGGAAAATACATCAGTACTGTAGAATATATGCATTTTATTTTATTAATGTTAAGAACAGTTCCACAGTAAAATGGGTTAGTGTACCTTTATTTGCAGTCAAGAAGCAAATTATCATACCTTGATCTACCTGCCAGTTAGGTTGCTCAATTGCTTAAAGGTGGACCTTGACCCTTGGAGATGCTGATTGACTTTAGAAGAAGCTGAGTAACAGGAACTGGTGCATGTATTTCACTGTGTGGTCAGAAATTCACAGCAGTTTACTTGCTTGTATGCTCAAAAACATACTATTTGTCTGGTATGTCCTAAAAACACACACCCCCAAGCAAAGAAAGCAGTATATGTGTGCTATGCAGGAAATTATAGGAAAGGTACAGCCCTAGTGAAAACTGAGAGCACCTCTCCCGGACTGTATCATTTTACCTTCCTCACTTGTTTGTGTTCCCAGATGTGTGGAATGAGCTTGGGGTGTTGTCTTTGAGATTTCTGGTGTGAAAGACATGTAAACAAGCAAGGCAGAGTACTCCCAGCACACTCACACAGAGACTGATGATTGTGGTTGAAGAAAATATATATAGTTGTTATAATGCGTGTTTTAGAATAATTCCTCTTATCACATAAAAAAAGACTGGGCTTATTTAAATGTGATTACTATATAAAAGTTCAAAACCTGACTTTTAGAACTCCCAGAAAAAAAATTTCCCCTGACAGAATTAAGTTGGAGAGTATGACCGATCAAGTGATGGTCTGAAAATAAACATTAGAGCAGTTACAGTGTACAGAATCATGGAAATGTGTTTGTGCCATAAATCTTTTACCAATTTATAATGTTACTGAAATAATTGTTTAAAACTCAATGCATTAGATTTTGATTGCCTACAAGGCACAAGTTATTTTGCCTTTTCCTGTGAAGGTGCTCCAAATTTAGATGTAGAGAAAGATGGGGAAAAACAATGAGAAAACAGAATACACAATGAATACAGAATTCAAAACTGCTTTTGAAAGCTTTCCAATACTGTATAAAAATTTGCACTTTCATAATTAAAGAATGACCTTTCCTTCCTTGACCTAGATTTTAGTTGTTTGCAACAAATGAACAAAGGAAAAAAATCACTTGAAGTCAGCAAAGCCAGCACAGCAACTTCCATAAAACCCTTTGCCAAACTGATTAGATTTGCAGTTCACTGACTAAGCCTGCCTGGTCATGGCAGCATCATGCAATGAATCTTTTTATTGAATAAAACTGGAATTGCAGAGGAACTAAATTTTTTTTGTCTGAATACTTCTGTAGTACTTGTTTAAACATGAAATTGTTTCTGATTAACTCATGTGTGAGCAGTCTTATTCTGGGGAAAAAAAAATTCTTCCTGTTGAGCCTAATGTAGTTGTTTAATAATTAAACAGAAGCAGTTAATTGGAAAATACTGCATATGTAGGCAATCCTCAGTCTTTTTCCTTTGGTGGATATAAATGGTTCTAGGTTGGATAAAGAAGTAGTATTTTAAAAAATTCTTCCTTGCATAACAGATTGTCTTAATTTGTTGATTTTAATTTCTTAATTTGACTAAATGAGAAAGGTAAAGTATCTGATAGTTTTTTCATATAAAATGGTAGTGCAGGTAGATTGGCATGAGGGTAGAAGAATCTTTAGTTTCTGTAGAAAATTTATGAAGCTCCAGAAATTAAAGGTTGCGTTGCTCGGCAGGGAGCTTATGAGAACTGCTGTGTGTCCTCAGCCTCCACGTAACTGCTATTCATATCCAGGCAAAGCAGGGAGAGAGAACAACCTGCTTTTCCTTCAGTCAGTAGCTCAGATCCTGAGTGGACTGGGCCTTTACAGACTTTATTTAGGATTTTTTTTAACAGCCTTTGCATAATTAACACTTTCATCATTGTTAGTGAGTGTGTTAGCAAGTGAGACTTAATATAACAAAAGATTGGATTTGCTCATTATGGATTGATTTAAAAGACTATGATTAATTAAAACTATATATCTCCAGAAAAGAAATAGTTTTAAATGGTGGTGATCCAAAAGAACTAGAAAAAGATGCCTGTGGTGCTCAATTCTGCCTTGTCCAATTTGTTTTTCAGAAATCAGGATGTTAATCTAAAGAGAAAAGTGAATATGTTCTTTAGATTTATTTTTGTTTACACCCCCCCCCCCCAAAAACCCAAACAACAACAACAACAACAACTTTTCTGTTAGCAAAGAAAAAGTAAAGGAAGTAGAGGAAGCATCTTTCTGAGACTGCTAGCTTTAAACCTTAACCAGAGAAGCAGCCCCTGCTGGCTTTGTCTGCAGCGGTCTGAAAACCATGTTTAAACATGTCTTGACCACAGGTCCTGTTGAATCAATGGCAAACAGAGTTTGGTTGGCACGTGCAAATGAGGTGGCTCTAGTAACAGAATTGTAGAATTTTTAAAGACAATGGCTATAGAAAAATTAAAATCTATTAAATAAAAAGAAGTTGGATTTCTTTGCATGGTTCTTGTCAATCACTGGAAGCCTTTATGCAATCTGACTGAGCTTTACCTCCCTCATGGAAGCCAAACAGCTGGCTGGCTGGCCTCACAGCTGGGTCTGATCCAGGACCTGATGGAAGGACAGGTGCAACTAGCGTGGAAATGACCAAGCAGCTGTTTCCACTAGTTTGTTGCAAGAGGAGCTGGGGATCTCAGCTGTGCTGTTACAATAAGCTAGATAGTGACCTAGAGACCAGAGTCCTGGAGTGACTGAAGTTCCTGACCTTGTGCTTGTAGACTCTGTCCCAGGGCCAGGTCCTGTCCAGCACCCAGTGCAGCTCTTGGAGGTAAGTGCTATCAGGTTTGTGTGGAATTCTGTTCTGGGTGACAGCCAAAGACTCTTTAGTCAGGTCTCTGTGAGCTAGGAGAGTGAAAGTGTCCTGAACAATGATCCGTTTTGGCTCTTGATGGAGTTGAAATATGTCCCATGAAGGTTCATCATGCTTTCAGAATTCCTGGGGAGAATCTCCAGGGAGATCCTGTGAATAACTTGCTTGTAAGCCTTTTCTCTTCCTCCCCTGCTCCCTGCCAACAGCAACCCAAGAAATACCTTGTTTATCTTTTAGATCTTCTCTGCTAGCCTATAAGCCATTGTTGGCTGCTTTGGTGCAAATTGGTTGGAAGATGCACATTGAGGGAGAGTTGGCTAGAACTGCCCAAAAGTTTGCATCTGGTATCAGGTTATGTCTCTCTACACTGGTGCAAAGTGCTACAAGAGGGGCAAGGTTTCATGTGCAGGACATATTGCAGATCAAGGAAGCATAAATGGTATAGATGGGTCTGGGATGCAGTCAGTGCTACAAGTTACAGCTGGGGGTAATGTAGGAGCTTTGGGGATATAGATTTCTGTCTGAGAGAACCACAGAATAGGGCTGCAAAGGTGCCTATGATGTGTATAATGGTGTTTCAGCTTACCTTATGGTGGGGCAAATCTTACATATGGTATATGGAACTAGTGAATTAAAATACAGGCATGCATTCAAAATCACTGCAATTTTATGCCTTAGTTATAAGTAATTTTGACGGAGCATCTTTAATTCCTTCCACAGAAATCCAAACTATGGGTGCTTGATTGCCATTTGTCACCAGTGTTTCTCTGATCTCTGCCCAGCTACGCTTGTAAAGTGCCTCCATGTATGTTTACATAGATGTTTACTTTCCAAACAGTTCAGGCTCATCACTCTGAAACTACTTAAGGAATGTACCTGGCAATTTGGGTGGAAAAACATTCTCTAGATGTAAAAGACTGAAAGAACTGCTGTATACACTGATCTCAGTGTTCACCAAAATTCCAGGTCTGGACTGAAATATTTCTTTTGACTCATATTTTTATTTGTGTAACACTGTGTCTACCAAGGTAAAATATTTTGACATTGCAAGCAAGTAAAGAATGGCAGAATGTCATCTAGTGTTTTTAGACATCAAAGACAAAAAAAAGTTATAGGAACATAGTAACATCTTCATTTGGAACTGTAGTTTAAATATAGCAACTAGTAAAAAATCTACATTCGGTAACCTTTCTGAAAAGATAGTAAAGAGAGAGAGACTGAGACATTCGTCATCCAGTTATAAATGACATAAATGCAATGAGTGTCGTGTCTGTATAATTCAGAATACCAAGTGTATAAATATAACTACTTTAATGCTCTGGTTTTTAGACCATTAAAAGCAAAACATTTTGCTTACATGGTGTTGAGCAGTTTGTTTCACTTACCACTGTAAGCACCTTTATCTCCCGTGCTGATGTTTGCTACTCCTAATGATTGTTAGGGAACCAAGAACAGCTATGAGGATATACTGGCAAAAATTGTCTGACAACCTGCATAAAAATTCATCTGTTTCTTGTAGCTGTAAGATGCATCTGTTCAAGAAATGTAAATAATTTTTCTAGAACATGCAGTTCTAGAAATGGTATGCATATTGTGTTCAGGAGAAACCATCCAACCATTCAGGCTACTAACACTTAAACATAGTTTATATTTCTGAATTGAAATGCTTTATCTTTAGAACTTGTATAGTGAACCAAATCAAACCTTTTTGATGGTATCATTTTTTCATCTGGAATTACATAAATTAAGAAATCAAGCAATTTTTTTAAAGGAAATGGGAAGGGGATGTTTACATATTTTGTCTTTTCAGGACCATTTGATGTGCTGCATTAAAGCTGCACAGCTGAACATCCACAAATTGTGTATTTCTTTGTGTAGTATATTGTTGACATAAATGAGAGTTCAGAAATGTAAAACATTGTGCCTTGCCTTCCTTCTAGGGAAAGCTTAAAATGTCTTGCCAAGCTCTAGCTTCTGCATTCCACCCCTTTTATTTTCCAGAAATGATTTTTTTACTTTGTAATTAGCTACACGGTTGTATGGAGGAGGAAAGTATTGCTGGCAGTTGCTCAGTGTGTAGACACAACATGCAAACATCTTGTAGCCTTTCAGCTGAGTATCAACACACCATTAATAAGCAGACAGCTTGAAAACTCAGCAATAGCAGAGCGTTTGTTACAAAAAAGAGAAACAGCTTTGATCTGGCCATTGCATTTCTTAGAATCACTGTGTTATTATGCATAACAGAGTGCTCACGTTTTATTGGTCATCATACCTAATCTTGGTCCCCCTTTATACCAGGATTGTACAAAAGAGGAATTCCTGAAGTATGTGTTAGTTACAGATAACTCACAGCATGTTTGTTTTGGAGGAAGAGCAAAGGAAGGAAACTGACATATTTGTAAAACTTTTTTTTCCTCCTCTCTCCCCATCTAGAGCAAATGAAAATAGTACAAAATGATGAGAGACTATCCAAGGTAATTCTAAGATGTTTGTGTGCAGTTTTGCTCCATCCTGTATACACTCTATTTTTGTTGTTCTTGCTGTGGTCCCTTGAGACAAGTATTAATGTTGCTGTGTCTTGGAATGCTTGTTACTGCATCTGGAGATGAGAAAATTCTGTCTCCCCTCAGCAATCTCTGTGGATAACAACAAACAGGTACAACATGCTCAGGCAGTGCTGGTTAGAGGGAGGGGGAGAAGTCAGATAAACCTAATGTGCCAGCATCATTCAGGTGGCTCTGGATGAAAGTACGTCTGTGACTTCTTGTAAGTTATTGAGTACAAGCATTACTTAAAAAGTAACTATAGTTACTGTAAGAGTATTAGAAGCATGCAAGTTTTGATTGTCCCAAAAGGCAAACTGCTAAGACTTTGGTACAGATGCCAACACTGTTTTAAAGGACTTGTTTTCAAATCTTTACTAATTACTGTGAAATACGTGGATTGTAGTAAGTCAGCTTATCATTAGTCTGGGACCCTTCCCTTTTATGGGTCCTTTAGTGAAACTAGGGCAGTATTTATGCCAGTACAGTTTTCTGCTGTGGCAGTGGTTGAACACTGGATTAGGACTTTGAATGAGTTGGGCATGAGGAGCAAGCAGGGAAGGACTCTATTAGCAATAAATATCTGGGAGCCTAATTTAACAAAATGTTTTGTTTCCACATTAGATAGACATTTCTGGTGCGTTTTCCTTCTCTCTTTTGATCAAGGGTGTCTTGGACTTGAGCCAAAGGCTTGTCTATACATGGAGCTATCCTAGAATAATTACTCTGGAAAAAGTAGCTTGGATTAACTCCGTGGGAGCAGAGTATTGTTCCAGAAGGAGTTATTTGGAGTATGAACATATTTGAGTGCTCTGTCTCAATTGCTCTTTTCTCAATTTCTCTGGAATCTTAGCTTCTCTCTTCATATCCTGGATATTGGTAGAAAAGAACTGAGTATTGTCACTCTGCTTGGAATTCGTAGGTTTTAAAAGTTTGTATCCGCTTCCCTAAACCAGACCACTAAACCAAGATTCTGTTCAAAAACCAAAACCTCTCTCTCTCTGGGGTGGGTAAAGTTGATAAGGTATGCTTGCAAATAACCTTTTGGAGTTATGGGTGAAAGCATAAGAGAAAATTATCTGGGATCCAAACCCACATATTGTTTTTGAACAATTAAAAGGTAGGGGTAAGAAATTCTCAGATGTGTTCAGAGATAGGAAATGCTGGAGGAGGAGATTCAGGTAATCTTGAGTCTCTGTTCTCAAGTGCTCTATGAAGAGTCTGGAAAACAGAGATACTTTTTTTTCTTCTTCTTCTTCTTTTTTTCTTCTTCTCTTGCATGTGTTGTTTGGGGAATATAGACTGAATACTGGGGTCATGCTTTCCATAGTTCTGTATCAACCTTAGCACATTTCAGCAGTGTGTTATGCCCGTGGTCGGTACCCGGACCGACCGGTACCCTGATGCCGCTGAGCAGCAGCCAGACCGGTATCAGGCCCCCAGGGGGACGCGGTTTGATGTCTCAAACACATCCCGCCCCCCGCCGTGGGGGCTCTCTGCCCTTTTCCCCAACGGTGCGCGCGGGCTGCGGCCCGGCCCTCACCTGCGGCCGTGACCCGCCCCTGGCACGGCTTTATTTTGTGTCGCGAAGGGCAAAGACCCCCGAGGCCGGGGGCGCGGCAGCCGGTGAGCCCCCAGGGCGGCGGCGTGCGACTCACGGGCGGGGCGACGCCCTCCGCTGCCCCTCCCAGGGGAAGGGGCCAGGCCCCGGGGACATTTTGTGCCGTGCCGTACCGGCCGGGGGCCGGGCACCCGCGGAGGGCGGGGCGGGGCGGGCCCGGCGCGGAGCCGGCGGGGCACAACGGGCGCGCTCAGCTTGGGGAGCGGCGNTCGGAGGGATGGGGCAGCACCTGCCGCGGGGCGCTGCGGAGCCGGGGCAGCGCCGAGCGGCGGGGACGGGCGGCGGAGCGAGGGGCCGCCCCCGCGCCCCGGTGGCCTGTGGGGAGCCGGGGCTAGAAAGGGGAAGCGAGGGACAGGCGCGGCTGGGAGCCCTTCCCGCCGCAGCGCTCTCCTGCGCGGGCCGCGCCGGGAGGCTGCAGCCCGGGGCAGCCGTGATCTGCTCTGCCAGAGCCTACCCCTCTTGGGTTTGTTCTCCCTCTGCATACCCGGCCTCGGGTAACCCAGGGTCTGCTCTTCAAGACGGACCCTGCCCGGGAGTGCAGATGAGAGGTGATACAAAGAAGTCAGGGAAAATAAGTCGGTGCTAGTGGCATATGCGTGAAACTTCTTTTGGGAAATTACAAACGCAAAATAAGGCTCCTGTGTTCATCTTCAGCATCTTTGCTGCCTCGTGTCCATAGCGGAGTAGTGCTGGACCCCACCCTATCCAGTAGTGCTGGTTGGAGTGTGAGTATAAAGTATTGTTAAATAAATGCCCCTTCCCCAAATATTTAGTTTTACTTCAAGGCAGGATACGCCCATTAGCCGTACAGAGTTAATGGGAGAAGGAAGCTGGAAAGAAATAATATTCTTCATAAAGTTAGGTGGTAAATTGAAAAATCCTGTGGGCTCATTTTGCTCACACTTGCATTCTTGTGTGATTTCATAAAAATTACGGTGTGGAGTATAAATCACATACACCCATGTTTCACCTTCTGTCTAGCAGATAAAATGACCCATAGCATCCTGAGGAATGAAATGCAAATCTTTGAGCTCCTGTCCAGAGGCCTTTATCTTAATTCTTGACAGGATTACTCTTGCATTGGTCTCATTTTAGTACTATAAGAAAGCAGTGGGTGAAGCTTGTTAGTCTCCTGTTGTATTGTCAGTACTGGCAGAATGAGTGTGTAGGAATATGCAGAGACAGCCAATTACTGAGAAGAAAGAAAGAGTAGAAACACAAGGACAGTCACAGTATTCAAGCTAGTATGTACTATTTGGCTGAAATGCCTCAGAGATTATTGGCATGAAAGTTCTGTATTGTATGTCTAGTGAGTGCTTCCTCAGGCAATCCAATGTGGGGAAAGAGCAGAGCTAGATGCTATCTGCTTTGATATGACTTTTTGAATCCAGGCTTTCATGAGAACCAAGGGTCTCTATTAGAGACAAAACCAGACTAGACAAACTGCGTTTTATGGTGACATGCACTTTTGAGTATGAGGTGTTTTGGCCATTTTTTCAAATCCATGAGTTTTAGCATAAAGAATTGGAGTACTACCCTGGGTAACTTCTGGGTAGTATGCTTGGAATGAAACCTTTTATGTCAGACAGGCATGTGGTAGTCACTCTGAATATAATTTGTCTGCCTGTAAGAGTAATAGTGTGTGGCTTTAAGAGAACAAGACATTCAATATGCTGAACTGCAACTATCTTTCTTAGGGACTGAGCTGTGTTTAACTCACTTTGTGTGAGTTCTGTCTTACGAAACAGGAGTTTTGGTGGGCTGTCTTGAAGAGAAGCCTTCCATATTAGTCTGCATTTTTATATCAGATAAAAATGAGCTAGGTTGAACTAATACCAAGGGATTTGTGTGGTCTTTTCCATGGAAACTGCATGCAATTTCTAAATTGATTGACTCTTCATAGATGGAACAAATGGTATCTGCTGTCCAAATACTTGGGGAAGGTAGAAAATTATGGGAACAGAGGTCATACTGATGTCTACTACTGAGAAACAAGTATGTCTAATGCCTGCATGCTGCCTGTTACCTGTAACAGCAGGAATCAGGGGTGCATTACCTCTGCATTCCTAGTTGCATTTTGGTCTGTGTCTTACCTCTGCTGCAAAAGTGGATTTATGTACAGCTATCTCTTAGTCAGATATAAGTATTTATTTTACCCCTTTTTCTTGAATGGATGCTAGTTTCAAAACTCAGTTGTATTTAGAGTGTGAACATTGTTAAGTAGTTGCCAAAAATACACGAACTCCAATTCATCACTGAAACGTAATTAAAAGTGATAGTTGGTTTCTCATCTGGCAGGGACCCTCATTTCAAAGAAACCTGCCAGCTTGAGCACCCTTCTACCCCTCCGGTTTTACAAAATTAGAAACAGTTTGTTTCTGTAGACACGTGCAAGATCAGTCCATCTTTGGAAAAACAGGAAAATGAGAGAAGTTGAAATACATTGGTTCTATTCAAGGGCTAGTGGCTTGGAGCAAGGTTTGGTAAAACAAACGAAATGATGCGTAATTTTTCTCTTACCTCACTTAAGCATTTGTTAAGTGAAATAGTTCCCTCTTCCTCACACAGATAATTCAGTGTTAATCATTACAACAATCCTCTGTAAAGATGAGGGTGGAGAATATCTAGGAAGTGTGACAAATAAAGGTACAGCTGAAATAGCCTTTGATTAAACATGGTATTTGCTTTTGATCATCTTTTTTCCTTAGTCACAGGATACTTAGGATTGCATATTAGCTTTGAATGGCAATCGTAATTTATTAGTGTTAGCTACAAATGCCATGTTTGCTAATGAGGAGTTACTTAACTCTCAACATTATGAACAGATGACTGCAATTGCTTTGACATTAGTTGTAAATGGTACCGAGTATAAAGCTATGGACTAGTAACAAGATTTTGGTTTTGAGTGTCTTCAGGTTAGAAGAGTTGGAAAGTTTGTCAGATGGAGAGGAGAAAAACTTTAGTTTATGGTGACTGAAAGTGGACTGCTGATGGTACGTGGGTGTGAAAGACAGCTGAATGCAAACGTTATGTGCATTGAGGAACGTTAATGTCGGAGGTACCAAGGCAGCCTCCCCGGATTTGCGTGTACGGTGCTGGTTCGTTGTCAAGCACAGTGAATCAGGCAGCAGAAAAGGCTGATGGAGCTCTAAAGGAGTTGGGCTTATTGCCCTGTGTAAGCTTGTTCTGTTTGTAATCTGTTAATATGGTGAAAGGGAGTTCTGGTTCTGGAAGGGGGTGGTGGCACAACAGCAGTGCATTTCATCTGCAGTCTGGAAGAAGGTTTGTAACTTAGAGGGCTCTGAGACTCGGGGACAGCATAGCTATGGGAGTAACGTGGTTAAAATGTATGTAGTCCTGTGATGAAAATGTGAGTGTATCCAGCATCTCTAGATGGGGACTGCTCTGATTATATATGTATTAGCTACTATATGTTATAAATATGTGACTATTATAATAAAAATATAATTACTAGCTACTCACTATATATGTAGTGCATGTAGTCACATATATGTAATTTTATAAAATATATAGAGATACAGTCTGTATGTATGCATACTCCATGTAAGATGTCCAGCAAGTCCATTCCAGTTTGGTTGTAATTCACAATGATTTAAGCATCTTGAATTAAAACACAAGCATCAAGAATATCTAAATTTGTATATTACTTTCACAGAATCACAGAATCCTGGATCACGTGGGTTGGGAAAGACCCTTAGGATCAGTCCAACTGTAAACCTAACACCCATTAGCCAGTTTTTATTTGTGGTTTAGAATGATAGAATCACAAAATATCCTGAGTTGCAAAGGACCCACAAGAATTTACTTGCAAGTAATTCTGATATTATTTTCAGCAGAAGTATGGAGCTGAATTCAGGTAGACTTCTTGTTGTTGTGTAAGGCAAAAAAGGGAAGACACTATAGTTACCAACATGCAGGATTTTCCCACCAGCTGAAAATCTGTGGATAGGCACTTTATGTCAAGACTGCACTGACCATTACCAGCCATAAAATCCTAGAAATTGCAGTGTCTTACTGAAATTTTCACTTGTCACAGGTTTTGCTGATACTGCATGTCTCTACTGTGAGCTGTTATATCAATACATAAAGTTGCCTGAGGTCAGCAGGACTGCTGCCATTGCTGTACTGCTGCAGTGCATCCTCAGTGGCGTTTAGCCAATACTTTTGTGTTCTCTGAGGGCTTGGGCTCAGAGACACTTTACTCCAGCAGCAAAGAGCTGGATTATGCTGGTCTGCAGTGGAAGATGTAATTTCTGCTTCCAGAGGTGGTGTAGTGTAATTCAGACTTCGGGTGAACTGAATTAATAACAATGCATGTTTACACCTTCAGGTTTAAAAGCTATAATAGTGATGGTCTTTAGTTAGTGCTTCTGTCAATTAAAAAAGAAAGGATTTATAATAAATTTCCTTTTTTTTTTAGGCTGTGATTTTACCATGTCACCGCACCTAGTATTTTCTTTTCTTAAGTGTCTCTCTGTTTTTGTCTATGCAAACTATTCTTGGAGAACCTGCTTTGTATCCTTATTTGCTTTCTTAGTTTGTGATAGTAGAGGAGTTTGTGGTTAAGATAGATGTCCTGTGGCAAAGGTCAGGACCAAATGAAGTTGGGGAGGAGGAGGGAAGAGTAGGTGAAGAGCTTTCTTGTAGTGGTAAGGGATAGATTTTTAAGGAAGATCCATCATGCTAATATCATGGGTGAAAGAAGTGAGATGATGAATTTACGTTGCATAAGGAGTGTGTAGTTGTTACAGGAGGAGCAAACTACAGAAGGCTGGCTTTTTCCCCAGTACTGATTTTGAGTTGTGTTCTTGGTTATCGGTGGCAGAAGCTGGACAGGTAGGTTGGCTTCTCATAAATGGTATTTTCAAAAGGCCTAACAAACAGAGAAGAATGATTACTGATTAATTTGTTTCTGTCTGGTTAATCCACCAAATAAATGAAATTAGCATATTGGGTTGCCTGGCATGTTACCAGCAGTAAGTTGTTCACCAGTCAGCAAGGGCCATTCTTTTTCCTCTGTTAAATTCCACCCACATGTGCCAGAGCAATTGTAAGTTTTGTAAGGAATACATTCTGGTAAATTCTCATTGGAGATACCTCATTCATTTTGAAAGAACTAGTGTTTAAAATAAGCTATTGCTTAAATGTTTCAGAACCAGCCTGGGTCTAGATGAATCACTCTAGCCATAACTGTAAAAATGCCACATTTTGAGGACATATTCTGTGGAAAGGACAAGACTGAGATTAGGCTATTGGGCAAATTTCAGTTTAAGAGCAAGTAAGTAAAAATCCATATTAGTGAATGAGCAGATGGTGGTCTGTACTGTGAAATATTAGCTGGAAGATTAACACCTTATAGTGGTATTTAGCAAGGGTAGGTAGCAGCACAGGAATATTTGATGAAAGAACTATACCGAGTAGTCTGGAAAACATGGAATAATTTGTTTATCAGCACTGAATATTTTTGATTGCTATATACATAAGCAAGCTGCTGCTTTGAAAGTAATGGGAGAAGAATATAGCTTAGAAGAACAAACATGAATGTGGAAAAAAGGTTTTACTTTCATTTTTAAGGGAATCATTCTATATGTTAAAAATAAATGAACTGTACTATAGGTTAATAAAGCTTCTTTTTCAGCTCTAGCATAAAACATATCATATTCTTGTTAAAATGCACTTCCCTTGGGTTTAAGGTATTGTGACTATCACATTTTCAAAGATTATTTTGAGAATTCCATCGCAGTTACTTTGGAAAAGAGAATTGCAGTTATGTTGGTTTAGCTTAAAGGACAGGCTGTGTGTATTCTGCTGTGAAGTACCTGAGGTAGATTTTTGTATCAAAATAAGAGTGAAAGGCAAAAGGTGCAGCTTGTTGCATGGTGAATTTGAAGCATTTACTCGTATGCATTGATCATTTTTGGATCTGTTGGAGCAGTGGCTGTTTTTCTTGTTTCCTTTAGTTCCTTTAGAACTGCATCTAAAAATATGTAATTTCCTAATGTTGATTTCCTTTAAGGAGTTGAGCTAATGTGTGTGACGATGTTCCGACTGTGTTTGGAAGCGAGAAGGTCCACTGAATCAAGGAGAAAAGAAGGAGGGGTTTATGGGCTGGGCCCTGGCAAGATGCCATCTACAGCATAAAAATGTACTCTAGTCCCTCGGGGCAACGTGGACAGATCCTGCACTGGATTTCACTGCCAGCTAGCGAGCCTCTAGGGTACTTCTCAGCTGTATTCCTTGCATTTGTTTTCTACTTTCAAGGATGTTGGAGATCATCTAAGAAATAGGGACCAGCAGAGAGGAATGATCAGCATTGTTGAGTTTGCTGATAGCTAGTGTCCACAGGAATGGCAGAATTTTTGTAGACTGAATGTTACTTCATTTTTAGTGAAGATGACATTTTTTTGCAATGGAGCTGTATGTGCTTCATCTCTGCCTGTTTCATCTGTCATTGTCACCTTCCTCAGAAGTAGGTCTATAAAATATATCTTTAAAAAACAAAGAATTGCAAATATGCTGGGAGCAACTCACTCCTGTATTGCCCGGGGTTGTTTGTTCAGCAGCACATGCATGGGTCAAAGGTCTGAGGGAAAAGTATGTTTATCCTGGAAGTGGTCAAAAGTGGCAACCAGCTGTTGCAGATAGCAAGGACACCATCACCATGTGAGGCTGAATTTTTTGTGTCCTTTTCTTATTGCTCTTTTCACAATACTTTGCTTAGGGAACTATAAAGACTGGTTAGCCTTGCACTTTGTCATCAGTGCAGCTGAAGCTGCACAGTGGTTCAATCTGCTGGCTCTCAGATGTTAGTGATGTCTAACAGTGTGTGAAAAGACATTTTAATTGTTCATGTTTGTGTAATGTGAAAAAACCCTCAAATGTAAATCACATTTTCTTGGTCAAAGATGCTGAAATAAATTTGGTATATTTTTTTCTTTTACAGCAAACTCCTGTAGCTGCTACTACAAATATGGCATAATTTTGCAAGTCTCTGTAATCTTTTCATCCACTCAATTTATTTTTCTGCTAGAGAAATGTTTGATAATTATGTAGTGTGGTCCCAGAATATTGCTGAAGGTGTAAGTTTCTTTTCTTCCCAGCCATGTTCCTGCATATAGTGGAAAAATACTTTGGTTGTCAGATCAGATCCAGTCCTAGAAATAGCTGCAATACCGTTTCCACAACTTGCAGTTTACAGGAATGTAGGGTGTTAAAAATACATGAAAATAACTAATTAATTCTGGATTCTGCTCGAGTGAGAATGTGGGGAGTGGCAAAAGAAAAAATGTATGTATAAGGGGTTGCATGTAAAAATTTAAGTATGTGTGCATGTGGAGGAGTAGCAAAATATAGAGTAAGAGAATGCAGTGGGTTTCTTGGCATAGTCTCAAACGTAAGTTATTTTGCAAAAAGTCTTGTTCTTAAGTTTTTTTAAAGCTGGTTGAAATTCTCAGTTTGTACATTCCTATTCATAATAAAATATAATGATTTCTTCTTCCACAGATGTGTATATAGAGCAGTTTCTTGTGAATGTATGATTTAATTCTGTTGATCTGTTTGATCAGTGTTTACGTATCTGCATGGAACATAAAAAAAGGGCTCTTTAAGCATCCCAGTTGCACAGGCATTTGTATGACCTGTTTCTCCTAGGAAAATACCTTATTGGAGTGATGTTCTTCCAAGTGATTTGAGTGCCTGTTTTTTCAGTTAATTTGAAGGCGTGGGGGCATAATGCGTCATGTACCCAGTGACACATGTGCTTTTGTCATTAAGTTCATGGCTTGAAGAAAAGTCTTACTTATACTGTGGATCCTATTATAGGCATTTAGCCCAGGGCTATGATGGCTTTAAGACTGAAGGAATAATTTGAACTGTGCTCTAGCATGCAAGTGCCTTCAGGCTGTTGAAGTGTGTGTTTGATGGCTGTTCGTGTACTTGTTCTCTGTAGCTCTTACTAGGGATTATATATCAGGAGGGTCCATGCTTTTTCTACACATGCAGAGTTCTTTAGCCCATTCCCACAGGGTACTTTTCTGTAGTCCATGGGCTTAGGCTGGCAGCTGGACAGGGCACAGCTTAGCTCAAGGGTGCCAGTGTTGGTCTGGTGTGGGTGAGCTTCCCCTGGGGTGCTGCTTAGTACATTTTAACTAAATGTGATGAACTTCTGTTCAGACCGTGAATCAGCCAGAATTTATGTGATTGTGTATCTAGTGCAGGAGGTTTCTGTCTGTCTTGGTATTCCCCTTACAATTCAGAGGGAGATGGTGGTAAGTCTGGAAAAGGAGGAGCAGGGGTGATCTCATAAATTGGATGTATGAGTGAAGGAACTATGGCTTGTGTTAGCATGGGGAGCAGTTGCTCTTCAACTTCTGCAGGGCTGTATTAGTTGCTGTAGTGTGTTATATTGGCCATTGATTCTACAGTAAAATGTCCATCCCTCTTGCTTGTACTTCTTTCATGCCTTTTAATAGTTTAATTATGGTGATAAATAAAACTGATGTACTTAATTCTGTGAAGGAAATAGAGGAATGACGTTTCAACCCAAATATTTGTTCTGTGCTGAATTAGAACTACTATAATTTTTTTTTAAATGGCTTTCAGGACATTGAATGAACAGTATAAGCCTGTTAAGGTTGTTACTTCTCAAACAAGCAGTGCCTTCAAATACTGACTGGATGCACTGCTTTTAGACTTTTTCCCCCCCAAAATAAAAAGAAAGTCTGAGCAACTGTTTCCATATTTTCATTGCTTTCATGTTTGCCTTCTGGAACATGTACTTAATATATGATGTGATACTTCATTAATTTTTCTTGAACTTTAAGTGGAGATGTCATGTGCAGCGGGGATACAAAGAGGAGTCCTGCAAATGTGAAGAAGTTTAAATGAATTCTGGGGTTTTCTATGGCATAAATGGCCATCGGCCCAGGTGCAGGAGACAGTAATTCCTGATTTCTGTTATGCACTTGTTTACTTAAGCCTGTAGAGTGAGCCGTGTCCACAAGACACTGATCACAGCACAGACTGGCCACTTTATATAGCAGTGTCTTCTGCAGGGCCCGTTCTGCCGCGGAGCAGGGGCAGCACTGGATGAGGTGATGGCCAGGGAGGGCCCT
This sequence comes from Dicrurus megarhynchus, assembly GCA_013399195.1. NCBI lineage: Eukaryota > Metazoa > Chordata > Aves > Passeriformes > Dicruridae > Dicrurus > Dicrurus megarhynchus. Next base: position 570,195 of record VXAD01008399.1, read on the forward strand.
GCTGTGTGGGCGCTGTTGGCAGCAGAGCAAGACTGCAGTGGTGCGGCAGTGGGGACAGACAGTTCACTCTCTCTGTGCTTGTAGGTAGCTGGGGACTGCAGGATCACCCCTGCTTCTTTGCTGCAGCTGTCCTTGCTTGCTTGTCCTGCTGCTGTCAGGACCTGTAGCTTAGTGCATCTGAAGTGCAGAGTAGCTGGGTTGTGCTCGGCTGGCTGTGGTGGGACTCCCATAGTTCGGTCCTTCTAGTGCAGACAAGGTGATTATGGGGCTGAGCTAGAAGTGCCAGGCCTTCAGCTCCCAAGTTAGTTTCTTGAAATGGTGCACTTGTCACTTCTTGAGTTAAACTGCATGTTGTTGTAAGAGGATTTCATGCAGTACCAGGTACTGCCATGTTAGAAAACCTGAGTGAAAATCCTTTTAACATGATTTCTTCTGTAAGTTTATAATAAATTAATTATAAAACTGTCTAATACATATTTTACAGTATCAGTTCGTAGTCAGGTCTGTTCCCGGCACGGGTGTTCTTCCCTTTAAATCTGAAAAACGTATAGATTGTAAGGGAGAAATTAAACCTGTAAGCAGTGTACACGTTGCACTTGCTATTTGACAGTATGAAAGCTATGAGGTATCTCCTGATTAAAGCCAGAGAGTGGTGTCTGAACTGGAAAACTGGATTTTGAAACACAAATTTGGAGCAGACTGTACCATTTCTTCTAAGAAAAATGCTTTGTACCAATGGAAATGAGATCTGCAAAACCTGTTTCAAATCTAGACAGGCTGGGCTCTGGACCGTGATGGGAAAGTGTTTGTTTTTCCACGTGACTTTGAGAAAGTCAATAAAAAGAGGCCTTTCCAGAACAACAGGTATCTTTGTAGTTCCAGTTTTGCTTTGTAGTAGCTTGCCCTAGTCCTTGTGCTGCTTTTGGCGTCTTTTCCCAGCCTCTATCATAATCTGTTTCCTAAAAAAGGCTGAAGAAATAAAATGAAAATTGCAATCCTTCAAGTGCCAAGCCTCCAGGCAATAGAGATTAATGATGTACTTGGCCACGGCTTTGCACTGTTAGTTCCAAAATGTAGCTATGGAGTAGCAGATCAGGAGAATATTCAGTCACCTAAAATAGCTGTTAATAACATACTGACCATGATGGGTGTCTCTGTAAAAAGCATCACAAACAAGTTCCCTTCTGACACAGTTACTGGTTGTATTTTGCTGAGGAGGGTTTTTTTTTGGAGGAGCCCAGTCCCATGGTTCAGCTCCACTTCCCATTAGCAGCCCGAGTGTGTGAAGGGAACAACCTCTCTGTGCTAATTAGTCTGTGGTGCTCTTGTCCTGTGACTTGTTTCTGTTGTGGAATGCCAAATCCAAGCACAAAACAGCGGTTGTGCCACCAATATTCACACACAGTGTCTGTCCCACTGAACAGTTTCAATTATGTTGAAATATTGTGGTGGTTAAATGCATCCATCTTCTGTGTTTGTTAATTTTAAAAACGGTTGAGACCAAATTAGTGCAGAGGACTGAAAATACAGCTCAGGTGGAGGGCTATAGATGCCCACATTGTGATCAGGGGTCTCTGCCAGGAGGTTTTAAACATTTGATAGATGACTTGTGACTGGTGATTTTGTAGTAAAATTTAATCTGAGTTAGAGCTAGTTACTCTTGTTTTCTTCATTTTGTTTAATCTAGTGAAACACTTTCCCAAGAAGGCACTGGAACTGGGAGAATGAAAGGATGCAGGAGTCTTAACTGTCCAGTCAGGGGTGAGACGTTTCATGGCATTTAGCTTTGTCAGTTTCCAAATTTGCCCCCCTTGTGGAGTCTTTCTGAAAACATAATGAAGTGAAAAGTCTGCAGCAGCAGCATTGTTACCTGAGAACAGCAACATTAAATTGGACACTTGTGCTCAATGAAGCCTGCAAAATTGGAAATTACTTACACCAGTGATTACTTTATTTCGCCTATATGTGGAAATGGTTAATGGTTTCTGACCCATTTCTTCCATTCTGAAGGAAACACTTCCATGGTTTCTTCTCCAGTCTATTAAGGCTCAGAGCAGGCACTACTGATGTGTTGCTTTTACTTTTAAAGAGAGGCTGACAAAGATGTTGTACCTTGTTTGGGTAGAAGATACCATGGAAATGGAAAGAATTTAAGGAATGAAGAAAACTTTGGGAGATAGCAGAGTATCTGAGTTTGGTTCAGATTATGGTATTTTTCATATTTGCTTAAATCAAAATGTAATTTACTCAATGGAAGCCTCTTACTTTGATGAACGGGATTTACTCTAAAAAACATAGAAGATCTTCTCCCTACTTTTACTTGATTTCTTTTGAATAAGAAAAATAGAACTGTAATGAATTACTGATAATTTATCTTCTCTGAAGTATGTTGCAAAATCATATGTTACCCTTGGACAGTTCCAGGCTGTAAGTGAAGAAAAGAATTTTGCTGTGGAGTGAGGGAATACTTCCAGGAGCTTGGAGGTTTTCTGGATTTCTTTTGATATGGTTTTCTCATCTTAACTTTGACTTTCCTTTTGGAAGCGAGCAAGATAGTTTCATGAGCAGTATTGGAGGTAGTTCAGATAGCTGTGAGCAGAAACCACTCCTAGTTCTCACTGTTGTTTTTATTAGCTGAAAAGGAGCCACAGCCACCTACTAAACATTTCAAGAACTACCAATTAAAGCCGGGAGGGTTTTAAAATCTGCACCCTACTGCTTAATATTCTGTAATATATGTTGAAATTGAAAGCTTGTGTATTTTGCTTTGGATTTTAACAACTCTTTTGGGCCACATCTGATTAAATGAGGTTACACCCTTTCTTCTTGATGTTCACCTAACTGTTCTTGCCGAATACTGGTTGTGGGAAGCATAAAATGGTGAAGAAAATGCAAAGCTCAATATGCCATGGTGCCTCCAGGTGCAAGCGTAGAAATCAGATGGAGGTCTTGTGGTTTGTGTTGCCGTGGCATTGGGGGTGGGAATGTCAAGTGAGGCGTAGGCCACGTGGTCTCGTTCTGCTACCTGATACCCAGAAATGTTTTGTACAAATCTAGGAAGTGCACTTCCTACCAAGATACATTCTGCAAACACGCCCACAAAGAACAGAAGATTTGACCGCAGTCCTGCCCGCAGTGCTTTGCACAATAATAGCGAATAAGGCATAAAAGTACCCCACTTCTGCACCCAACCAGGGGATGAGAATTTTAGCGAACTTGCAGGGACAGATGGACGGGTTCATCCTCCTTGCCCTCCCCAGAATGGACACTGTTTGGTAAGCCTTGCGTCCTCAGCTATGCTGGGTGTTGACCCGGGATGTTAAGCTTGTGATTGCAATGGCACTGTTAGTGCTGTATGTAAGTACTCTGCAATTAATGCATTCTCACCCTCAGTCCAGAGGAACGTTGTATGTTGCATTCAATAAATTGTGCTGTTTGTGAATACCACTAGCTCTTCTAAATGCAACCAGACCTACAGTTCACAGACTGTTTGTGCATCTGGAATTGGACCTATAGTTACATTTTTGCAACACTGGTCAACAGCAGTTGACAAACTGAGGCCTGGTGCCTACCTGAATGTGGGCAGTGAGTTCTCACCTTCTGCTTCTTGGAAATATGTGAGTTTATGAAGCATGTTTTCTACGCACACTTACCCAAAGGTCTGCTCCAGATGTAGATAAAGTCAGTAAGATGTCCTGATACCTTTTCTGAGACTTGAGTAGTGCTTGGTGTAACTGGTGAAATGGAGTTTTTCTTGCCTCAGCTGTTGTGTTCGCAGCGTAACACCGCAGCAAGGTAGGGTGGGTGTAGCTGTGCCGTAGGGTTCCAGGGAGGGATGTGGTGCTGTGCTGGTCCCTGTCTTGAGAGCATGGGCCAGCTCTCCCTGTTGCGTTCCAGCTGTGCCTTGCACGTGCAGGTACAGCCGGGGTCACTGGTGTCTGTGCGGGGCAGGCACCATCCACCTGAACCAAAACTGCGCCTCAGTAAGGTCAGTTAGCTAAAATGTCGTTACATGCTAGTCCTGGAGCTCTAATCTTAGGGGATTATCTTAAATTTGGCTGTGAATCTGGGGCTGTAAGGGAGTAAATCTGTCCCTGTAAACCAGCAGATGCTCATAATTGGCAGTGGGACTTCAGTCATTATCACGTATCTTCAAGAAGTAATTAAGAAAAATTAGTAATTAAAATAATTCTAACCGATAGAGCAACTGGACTGATTCATTTGGTTAAAAATTAGAATTTTAGTTTGAAATTGGAAGACACATATTTTAATTATAACTAGAGCTAAAATTATTGTAGTTTTATGCCAGGTTATGAGAGAATTCAGATTTTTTTTTTCCAACACTGTCACTTGATAGATGCTTCTTTTAAATTAAATTCTATTAATAGTTCATTATGTTACATTTCTTTAGATTAACACCGGTGCAGTCTGATTGGTCCAGGGAAAACCCCGTTAGGTTATATTTTATATTGAAGCAATATATATGGGGACAATCAGGATTCAAGTAGTTAGAGGGATCTGTTTCTGTAATTTACATGAGGCATAGCAATACTACTTTTGTCTGATGTTAGACTCATGGTAAACATTAGATACTAAGTTGTCATAACTCAATAAAAAGCTAAGTCTGACAGAAACTGATGCTCGGAGATGTTCGTGTTAAGTATACTGTGTGGCTGAGCTTCTGTTCTCTGTAGAGTAACAAGGCAAACCTGCCATGGGTTGAAAAATCAGTAAAATTGTCTGCATGTTGGAGTCTTTTGGGTTTTCATCTCCCACTCTGCAGTCTTGACATTGGGGCATTATTTTGTTATCTAAATATGGATTCTGGAGCATGATTTTGGGCATTCAGATCTAATTGAAAGTAGTTACAGTAGACCATGTCCACAGACCTTCACGGAGAAGTCCCAGTGAATAAAATGAATCATACTGTGATCATGGGTGAAGAGAAATTAAGAATTTATTTTTGTCATTCTCCGTTTGCAGAGGAAGAGTTCCTAGGTTTTAAGTGTCCATGTTTCATCTGCCAGTGTAAGGACATAGTGATGGCTGGGACAGCATCCCTTCACTCTACCCTTACCTCTGTCCTGCAGAAAGAGGTTTTGCTTGCCAATGAGAAAGCTAAAATGGAACATACACAGCTCCAGAAAAAGCTAACCTGATTTTGGCATAATGAGCTCAAACTTGATTAAAATTTTTTTATTAAATCACAGCTGAGTAAGTAGCCATGGAGTAATGACTGGAATGTGTCCTCTGTCTGGAAGGACTCTGTTGAGCACGTAGCACTGCTCAGTATATGAGCTGATTCATTTGTACTACTGCAGTCATGCTGAAATTCACACTGATGCATGGTTCATGTCATACTTCTGTGCACACTTTTTATTTTTAAATTAGGTAATTTGGCTTTTATAATAGAATTTTGATTTTTCAATGTACCTTTTAAAAGTACAGCTGCTGAACAGCAGCTCTGTTGATCAGAAGTCACAATGTGTTTGCAAGGAATTTTTTGTTTTGCTTGATTTATTCAGCCAAAGATTAGATGCATGTGACTTTCTTACTTAGATTCCTGATAGTGTTGATAATCCTCATAACATTTATAATCATCACCTTCAGTAACCTGTCTTGCAGAACCCAGGGGCATAGGTTTAGTCTTCTCTGCTGTGGCCTCTAGGGCAGAAAAGTAGTAAACAATTACAAAGGAGTTTTGCCACTTTTGAATGGATCTTTGGTTGCTACTTGAAAATACATTTCAGGATTTACCATAGTATTATACCTGAACTGATCTAATCCTTCGTGATTGTGTGCTTCTGTTGGCCTGTGTTGTAAGGACTTGCAGTGAAATACCTAAGAGTAGATTCTTGTATTTGATGAACCTTGAAGACTAGTGACAGAATTCCTGAAAATAACTTAGGTAAGATTTGGATGGGGCGGTATGGGCATTGGGAAGAATCTAAGGTTGCCTGTTTCCTTTGAGATCATGTTGGATGGAAGCCCTTTTTTTTTTTTTTTTAAGAAGGCTGAGCAATTTCATTTTTCATCTGCTGACCTCAGCAGTGTCCGAAATGCCACCAAATGTTGGGGGCATTTTACGGCAGGTGGCACATGTTTCCACTCCATATTCTGTTGGCTACACTGTTTAGTCCCTCGTGCCTCAGTAGATCCTCTCTTGTCATCAAGATCATGGTAGGCTGTAAAAGGTCATTCTGCTAGAGAGAGGATGCAGTCTCACTATCCTGTAGAAAAGAACAGGGTTCATTTTCTTGACCCAGCACCACCGCTGTCAGTAGTATGCAGATGGATGAATTAAACCAAATTAAGTATTTAAATTCGAGAAGCTTTTAGTTTTGTTCACAATGTTGAAACAAAAGGTTTTTGATTTCTCTAAGTTAAATTCAATACATCATTTTTATCCCCCAAGCTTTGAATAAAAAAGTAGAAGTAATAAAAATTCCTGTAGGTTAATAAATCAGTACCTCTGCTTTCCTAAAGTTACAGTTGTTAATGTTAAAAAAAAAAAGTCATCTGTCTTTCCCTGGGCAGTAACAGAACTGAGGAGAAAATGTATCTATTCTCCCATTAGGAGTAACTCAGACACTTTGCAGAAGAATTACTCTAAGAGATTACAATTAAATGCAGTGTAGCCAAAATTAGAAAATTAAGTTATTGATGGCCTTTCTGAAATCATAGTTGTTTACAAACTCTTGTGATGACTGCTAGGTTTCTGCAAAAATGTTAGAAAAAGATGGCAGATGTACATAGAGGGAAAAGCAGAAAACATTTTAAACCAAACCCCACCCACATGGTATGTCCTGTATATGGTCCACAAGAGCAAATACTTTACCTGAAGGTTTCAGCATTCAGGAGGCTTACCTTCATGAGGAGGATAAATTATGGATTGTGGGAGAATTTAGTCTTATAGAAGTAGTGAAAATTAGGTTGTTGCACAATAGAAATAAAATTCTGTGTTTTAAAAACAGCATGTTTTCTGATAGCACATCAATTTCATTTTGAGTCTCGTTACTTTAGGGAGAGTGCATTAACATTTTCTTAATAGGAAAAACCACATATTGATTGTAACTGATCCAGTCTTCTCTGTTAGATATGAAGAAAAGTGAGTCTTGTTTTTAGTAAGAATAGCATTCTGAGGGACAGCAGTGTGCTTTGTCCCAATGCCATAACAAAGCAAAACTAGGGCTGGACATTAAAGGGGGTTTGAGGTCCTTTTTGAGCCTTGTGGATCCAGCTGAAGTCCCAGCTTTGCTGTCCTTGACACTGTAATGTCAGGGATTTCTTCTCTCAAGTGTTTTATGTCCGAGGGTCAGGAAGCACAGTCTGGTTCCATCCATCCATCCATCCATCCATCCATCCATCCATCCATCCCGCCTGCTGTGTTGCACTTATCCACACTGTTCCCTCTTCCTCAGTGTTTCAGCTGAGCATGTTTCTTCCACAGACCACTGCACACTGGTTGCTACTAATACCAGTCAGCTGCCTGAGAGGCAGCTGTGCTTCCTGTGTGTGTGACACCGCAAAGAAACAGACAATGTAAGATTTTTTTTTTAGACACACCTTATTTTGTAAGTAAATATGCCTGCTGGTGGTTTTGTGATAATACTCATGATGTACAGTGGATACAGACGGAAATTTGCTTTACTCAGTGTTTAAAATAAGAACCTTTGCATTTGATTACCAGAACAGTGTCTAAGGAGGGCTTGTTAGAGTAGCCATTTATTAGGAGATGTAGTCTTTGTGTGAACGGCCTGTTCTTGATGAGAGATTTGTTGGAGAAAACCATTTTCAGCTTCAAAATGAAGTATCTGCCAAAGGAGTGGAGAGGGGGGAGTGCATGCTTGCACAGAGCCTGGAAGAGTTCAGTGAACACTTCCTTGGGCCAGGAGGGACCTTGCTTTGGTCAGAGATACTAAAGTGCCTTTAAATTTAGGTGAACAGTGGCATAGGACTGGTGTAAAACTAGAAGACAGCCTGAGAACAATTGTATTTACAGTTGTGGGGGTTTCTGATCATTTTAGTGACTTTTCCCACCCTTATTAACAATTTCTAGTAAGGCAAAAAATACCCCACTTGATGCCCTGACAGAAAGATGTTTTCCCAAAACTGCCAGACACCTACTTTTTATCAACCACCCTCAGTGAATATTGCAACAATAATAACAGTAATAACAATGCAGATACTGGCTTGCGGGTCCAATAATTGTAATCTGCATTACTGCTAGACAGCTTCTCTCCTTCCCCCGCCCCCCTTCCCTTTTCTGTTTTTAAAAGAGCAGTGCTGTGGTGTAGCTTTTCATCCATCTTCAAATGTTGGCATGTCAAACCTCTAGTAATATGGTGGAAACACTTCCTGATTCTGTTGCCTTTCTCTTTTCTAATATTCCTTCTACATACTCCTTTAAATTATTTTGCTTTCCCTGCAGATTGCTGGTTGGAGCTCCTCGGGAAAAGGCCTTTCCAGCCCAGCAAGCCAACAGAACAGGAGGGCTGTACAGCTGTGACATTGCATCTCCAAATACCAATTGCATGCGTGTCAAATTTGATGAGGAGAGTAAGTTCTTCAGTGCTTTTGTTTTGAATTGAAACAGTTGCCTGATTTTTCTTGTTTGACGTCCTTTCCTGAGGCAGTGTATCAGGCAGTTTCTTCTAGGCATTGATACATAACTACTTTTTGCCTCAGAGTAAGTTGTAGCTTAATTGCTAAGGTAGTATGAGATGCTTAAATCTTGGTAGATTCCTCCTCTTTTGTAAATTGATGTAACATGAAGTAATAGGCCAGAAGTTTAATAAAATGGATGCTGTTAGTGATAAAGTGTACAGACACTGCCACCTGCAGACTATCTGGTGTTCTGTATGAAGAGTCTCTCCTGACATGGGCTTCAAACAAAAAAAAAAAACTAGAAAAAATAAAATGTAGTGAACTGTTAATACTTGAAGCTGTTTTATGATACTCTGCAGCTGACCCGAAGATGGAGAGCAAAGAAGACCAATGGATGGGTGTAACTGTCCAAAGTCAGGGGCCAGGAGGAAATGTGGTGGTAAGTGCTAAAGGACTAACTTACAAAAACATCTGGGGTCTGCACTACATGTTCTGAATGGTCTGTGTTTCTGTGCAGCTTGCTGAAGGTAACTTGCCTAAGTTTACTCCGTTGATTTCCTGTAGGTAAAGACTTAAATGTCTCCTTAGCAAAATAAGGCGTTTGAGGTCATAAGAGCTTTACATTATTTTTCTATGAGTTAGCCTCTCTTTATAACCTTTGTAACAATCTAGGATGGACAGTTTATTTTCAAGGGGAACACTTTTTTTTGTCATATACACATAGTTTCTCTAAAATACCACTAGCTGCAGAAATAGGGAGGAATAGTGGATAAGGCTGTAAAAGTAGCACGCCGTCACCAGCCTGTTTTCCAAGATGATCAGCCTCACTTTAGCTTTTATCGGGGATTTCCACTGAGTAGCTCCTGTGAATTAATGTGGTCATTGCACTGCAGTAAGACTACTTGCTATTCTTTATTTTATACAGTATGTAGATACTCTTTATTTTATATTAAACAGAGGGAAAAAGTTTTGTGAGTTACAACAGAAAGAGTTTAAAAAGTAACATTCTCAGTTAAATAAACCTCTCCTGGTGCTGCAGGATACTAGATACATCATAAAGTAGGTGTGCAGTGAAACTTCCCCATCTAATTGGAGGGTTATGTCACTGCTTCCAAAACTGGAGGAAGGTGACTTCAGGATGTGAATCTGTTATTTAACCATATAGAGGCTGTAATTACTAGCTTTGGTCTGCCTCAGAACCCAAAGTGGGGAGGAGCACATGGAAACAGTCCTGTTCACTGAATAATCAGTCATCAACTAATGCTGTCTTGTCTTTTCTTTGTAAGTGGAAAATGCACTTATTAGATGAGGTGTGAGCAGCCTGGAGGTCACTGCAGCAGGACAGTACTGCAGTGCTCTCAGTGTGGAGCAGCTGGGTGTTTGCCTAATATTTAGGTCTTGATAGGAACCATAGAAAAGGTTTGCCAGCTGAGAAACCTGACTTGTGCTCTTCACATAACCTGCTACATCTGATTCCTTGAGAAACACTGCTGGCAAAGGGGTTTGGTGGTTATACCGCTTAACCCTGTGGCTATTCATCCTTTGTGTTAAGTATTTAATTAGAATTCTTTTCCCAGGGGATAATCTAAAAGGATAAGGAACAGGATGTGTTTAGTGCTTCAGCTCTGCCCCAGTGACAGTTACCTTGTAAGTGGAACATTCAACAGAGGAAGTAGGAGCAACTTCCCTCCCCTTCACTGGAAAAGCTTTCAGCCTCTGCTTAGTGGCACTTCTCTGTAAGGGGCAAGTTCTGAATAGTCTTGGGTATATGGCAGTTGAACCAGCTTCTTGTGCCCTGCACGAGTGTGAAAGTCTAACTCTGAGAGCTGTTGGGAAACAGCCACTTCTTTCTTTGAGAGAGGGTGGTTTTCTCCTCACTTCTTGAAAGAGAGGGATTAGGTATCAGGAAGGGCTTTAGGGATTTAACCCCATGGCCTCCTTTGACCATGAAGTGGGCTGCTTTGACTTGTGTCTGTAGATGCCCAACCTTTCCCACAGGTTGCCCGTAGGAAACACTGGACTCTGCACTGCATGTGTGTCTACAGCATGACTTACAGCACTGGTAGCATGAGGGACTGCTAGAGGAGCCCTGGCTTCTTTGGTGACCTGTGTACCAGACACAGAAACATCACACATTATTTCTTCTGTCTTGCAGACGTGTGCACATCGCTATGAGAAAAGGCAGTATGTAAACACAGTGCAGGAAACGCGGGATATCATTGGAAGGTGCTATGTGCTGAGCCAGGATCTCACTATTAAGGATGATATGGATAATGGAGTATGGAGTTTTTGTGATGGTCGTTTAAGAGGCCATGAGAAGTTTGGTTCCTGTCAGCAAGGTGTTGCTGCTACTTTTACTAGAGACTATCATTATATTGTGTTTGGTGCCCCAGGCACTTACAACTGGAAAGGTATGACTTGGCTTCCTTCCTGCCTACCCTTCCCATTTCCTCTGAGATTGCTCTCAAAGGTTTCATCCAAAGGTTTAATAATTTTTTTTTTTTAAGGGGAGAGGAGATAATAGGGATGTAGTGATTTTACAAAATGCTGTGTTTCTGTATTAACATTTACTGACGTTTCTTTAAATGTCTTTGAGTGTGTTTATGAATAGAAATGGAACTTTGCACATATGTACAGCAAATTTTCCCCTTATTAGTCTTAATCTTATGGTGGGATTGAGGGCTTACTTGGACACTTCCATACAGGAACAAACTACTGAATTTGTATAAGTTACTTGACCAGTCTTTTTTCTGCATTTGAGCAAATGTTAGATAGCTGCTGAACTCTTTGTTTATTCTGCAGTATTCTCCCCTTTATTCTTTGTGAAGTCTGTGGAAACCAGTACTTTCCAAAATAAATATTGAAGGGTTGCAGGAAGGTAACAGCAATGCTACATATATTCATATCTAAATCCATGCATGTCCATGTAAAATTTCATGGATAATCTGCCTAAGAGCCAAGTACTCTGTGTCATGTAGGAGATATTCCAAAACTTAAGGGGAAAAAGCCCTTGATACTCTTTGTTAGTTTATATTCAGAAGCATCTAAATGGCCCACTCAGGCTCTTGAAGTGATTTTTCCCATCACACTTCATTACACCAACAGCTGTAAATACTTTCCTCTTGAGAACATCTGATCCTCTAGCCACTGGGTTTTTCCACCTTGTACACCTGTGCCTGGTGTATGAACTGTGCAAGATCAGTGCTTAAGCTCTGGCACAAGGTGTACTTTAGTGAAAACTTAATCTTCCACGTATCTGGCAACAAAATCTGACCGACCTGAAACAGCATACTGAGTGCAGACACCATTTGACTTTAATTGTAGAGAAGTGCTAGGACAGTCCTAAGAGTACTCTTCTGTATAATGGAAAAACATGTTTGTGCTTGCCAAAACCTTAATTATGCCAGTTGATAAAAGGGAAGCACACCTTTTATTGAACAATACCTTTTTTCTTCTTAAATACTGTTTCTAAATATATTACTGGTGTTTGTCATAATGAACTGTAAATCTTTTTTTTTTTTTTTTAATTCCTGTGTTCTTACCTCCATTTTAAGAGAGGCTTTATAAGGCTAAGAAATACAAGATGAGGGTGGTTTCTGACCAAACTGGTTCAATGTTTCTTTTGATAATTTCCTTAGTATCCCATGTTTTCCAGATCATTGTGTGGCTTCTCTGTAGAGCAGTATGAGCTTCTGGCACACAAAGCAGAGAGAGAACACTAATCCAGTGCACTGTTCTGTGTTTGTCCCATTTTAACAGCAGTCACTATCTCATTCATTATAATTAATATAAGTTGGGAACATTTATTTGTTATTTTTCTTGCTTATCATTCACTTTTATTTTATCATTCCATTTTTTCAGGGGTGGTTCGTGCAGAGCAAAAGAATCAGACATTTTATGATCTGGGTATCTTTGATGATGGGCCTTACGAAGTTGGTGATGAGAGCCGCCAGGATAAGAATCTAGTTCCTGTTCCAGCTAACAGTTACTTAGGTAGGATTAAGTACACGTGGTAAATCTCTTTAGGCCTCTTAAACATTTGTGATCCCAGCCTGGTGTGATGATCCGAAATGGGAGCAGATGTTTCACAGTGTGGACCCTGTAACATCTTAACTGTTCTGGATAATTCACAGCCTCCCTCCACATTTATTGGCCAGTTTTAAGTGTAAGATGATACTGCTGAGGTAACTAGAAGAGCTGCCATTGTAATGTGAGATTCAAGAGCTGTGCCGAGGGCCTACAGAATCTCAGGGAGTGATTATAATCACAGTGATGGGTCAGTACAGTGTATGGGTCTGTAATCCTTAGTCACAGTCTCTGCTATGTGGTATCAGAAGGTTTATCAAAATTTGAGTTTCTGGATGTAGCTATTAAGACTGCAGATTTTCTCTCCTGTTAGGTGAGTGCAACTCTTTTATTCTTCAAGTTTTTAAAATTCCGGTGGCTTTTAACAGACCTTTAAAGTACCATAATGTAAGTACTGTTTATATTTTACTTGTGTGTGTGTTGCAGGAGGTGAATCTCTTGCTCTTTGTGCAGTCAGCAAAGCAGGAATATGTCCTCAGACCAGTGACCTTTCTGTACACCAGTGAGATATGCTGAAAAGGCTATGCTGCATTTTTGGAAAGGCATTAAGTGTAAAGAATCTTTCTGTTCCAGTGCAGATTTTTGTGGTGTGTTGACCCACTGCTTCTGGCACATGCAACAAATACAGTTTTGGTAACCTGAGACTGGAACTTCTTTGTGAGTGATGGAAAGCTGAACAGATGGGAAGGGCATTGTTAATGTAAAAAGTAAAAAAGCAAGTCAAGAAGAGAACAAACTTACAGCTACTTATATGTTAGGAGAAAGAGAGCATAAAATTCTGTTAAATATCAGCAGTAATTACTGGGTGTAAAGGTAACTAAAAAAAAATCATCCTAAGAGCTTATGTTAGACAGGCCGATAGCATCTTCTGGTAGAATAAGGATTGCTAAGGTGAGGAGTGCTGTGGAGGCTGGTGCCTTTTGCTGTGAACAGTCATATCAACTTTTTGCTGTTTCATAACCAATTCATTTATCTCCTAAACGTAAATGCTGTCTTGATTTGTAATAATCAGAACCACTTCCAGGCAAGCCAGCTCATCCCAGGCATTACTGTTCTGTCTGTTTAGACAGTAAGCAAATGTGGTTATAGGTGCTTTGCTTAACTGCTATTTTTTTTCTCTTCAATCTTTCACTCATGTTTATAGGTCTTCTATTTTTGACAGCTGTATCTGATACTCATCCAGATCAATTTGTGTACAAAACATTGCCTCCCAGCATACAGGTGGACAAGTCAGTGGATGTAATGATGAATAGCTACTTAGGTTTGTGACCACCTGAGGTGGCAGCATCTGGTCAGACATAATCTCCAGACCTTTGTCATGTTCCTCTCCCCTCTGTCCCCTCTCATATCAAATACATTTTAAGTAAAGCATGAAAAAAAACAGGGATTCAGATAAAGGGGAGATGGCAAAGTAACAAGGCTTCAGAGAAATGCTGATTTGTCATGCATTTCTCCAAACCCTCCCCCAGCTGGGACTCCCTCAGTTTTTTCTGGAACCGTGTCATTGTGAATTGCTGTAATTGAGAATTTCCATAGTAGTGGTGAAGTGTTTCAGAGGGAGACTCCCATCTGCTAGCTGCTATCTTCTTTCCTTGCAAAGTGGGCAGTTTTCTACTTTGGCCTTTATTAGCTATATTGGTATATGCAGTATAGTCTTTTAACTTGGTTTTTCATATTTTAAAATGTATTGATTTTTATAAAGAATATGTAAGACCAAATTAATTTGAACATATCATGTTTATGGCTGCATTAACTTAAAATTGCCCATTTCACCATTACTGTGTAAGCTGATTCTCAAATACTGCTTACATCATTCATATGAGAATGCTTGTGCAGTACAATTTGCATGTCTGTAATAGAAGGATACTGACTTTCTTAGGAGGTTTTGTGATAATTTTGCCAGAGGTGAAATACTCAAGCTATATTCAAGTGGTAAAGCTGTAGTTGTTTCTAAGGTGTATGTTTAAAAATGATCTTGTATTTGGTGCCCATGAAAAGCAGGTCCAAGTGAGGGATGAAATACTGTGTTTTGTGGGGGAAATAGTTAAATGTAATGTACGGAGGAGTGTCGACTTGTAAATATGCATACACCAGTGCAAACAGAAATGGAGAATTCCCAGCCATAGGACACTGTGTTTTAGACAAAACTTGTATTCCATATACCACTTTAATATAGCAGGAGAAATGTTTATTTTTCATATTAAGATGCAAGCTGTTACTTAGTTTATTTATATTTTATTTCTTTCTCTGTTGAAGGTTTCTCTTTGGACTCTGGTAAAGGAATTGTCTCCCAAGATGAAATGACTTTTGTGTCTGGTGCCCCAAGAGCGAACCACAGCGGAGCAGTTGTTTTACTGAAAAAAGAGAAAAATCAGAGAGCACTCTCCCTGGAGCACATGTTTGAAGGAGAAGGGCTGGCCTCTTCTTTTGGCTATGATGTTGCTGTTGTGGACCTCAACAGTGATGGGTATGGCTGTGGTGAACTCCTGCTGCCTGTATTTAAGGATAGCAATCTTGTTTATTTTCGCTTTGGTTTTTCACATTAGAAATAGAAGGAATGCCAAATCCCACTTTCCATGTTTTCCTGGAGGATATGGTGAGCGTCTTGAGAATCAATCAGGACAGAGTCTACCTTTCTAATAAAGAGTTTTATTTAAGCAATTAATGTAAACAGAGAAAGAGGAAACCGGTCTCATACCCAGAGAAGGCCCTACAAGGTCCTTGTGTGCCACCAAGGGAATAAACCAACTTGTAGTGTCAGTGGGGCTGTTGTTATGTTGATACCTTTTCCTGGGCTTACAATAAAAGCCAAACACGGTTAGAGGGGGAAAAGGGATTTTACCTTGGTATTTATTTAAGGATCCTTGGGCCCAGGCAGGAGCACCCCGCAGGAATGCCCCCCCTGCACTCGGAGCGATACATGGAATGCACGTTGGATAGTGCACACCGGAGAATGCACGGAAAAGCCCCCCCACAATGGTTTGCTTATACAATTATAGAGCTTGCATATTAGCATATCTATCATAGATTTCCCAATGGGAGGCTCAGGAGAAGCCCCCTCGTAAGGAATGTCCCCCCTGCATGGGTCTATCTTAGTTTACAGAACATGTTCTAGAGAGGACCTTGGTTTGGGGCTTGCTGACCCCCTAACTACGAAGCTTCCAAGATGTTTAGTCTCTTGGCTTAACAGAACTTCGGGTCTAAGCGAGTTATCAGACTTAGGGAATTACAAGTAAGTGGGTTAAAAGCACTAAGGATACATAAAGGCTGCATAAAAGTGTGTATGGAGGGGGATATGAGAGCAGTATATGAAAAAGCAAAAATCATTATGGCATCAATGTTAATGCACGTTTTAGTCTTTGTTCAGCAGCTCTTTGGGCAGCTGCTCTTGAGCTCACAGTCTGATCAGTTATTTTTCACAGTTCTTCTAAAAAAGCACTGCCTTTTTTTTCTTTTAATTCTAAGCTGGCAGGACATCGTTGTTGGGGCCCCGCAGTACTTTGACAGAAGTGGGGGTATCGGGGGCGCTGTGTACGTCTACATGAACCGCCAAGGCAAATGGGCAGGGGTGAAGCCGCTTCGCTTAAATGGAACCGCTGGCTCCATGTTTGGGCTTGCAGTTGAAAATGTTGGGGACATTAACCAGGACGGATATCCAGGCAAGTGGAAACCAATGACAATAAAAGTGTGTGAGATTGTTTTGCCAAGGCCAGACTTGGAATATTTTATCCTTTGATTGCATGCTGCAGAAAGAGCAAGAATGATTTTAGATGTTGCAACTTACTTTCAACAGATATTGCAGTAGGGGCTCCATATGATGGTTTTGGCAAAGTATACATTTATCATGGATCCGAGAATGGAATAAATACAAAACCAGCACAGGTAATGAAATAACCTTTACTATATAATCAGTCTTGAACAAAATTAAAGGAAAGACAGGGCTATCCCTCTTTCTTTCCATTGCTATTATTGGGGTAGCGGGTATGCAGAAAAGTCACAGGGCCTTTCAAAGATTACACTGGAATTCTTGATATTAATATATATATTTATTTCTGGGGCCATCCATTGGCACCAATAATATGTGCAGAAGGAAAAAGGTGTGTAGATAAGTAAATTCTGGGGTTTTTTTTAAATAAATTTGGTGATTTGAAAACAGTTTCTTTGTTTTCTCTTTCACTATTACTGTTTCACTTTCTTCTTAAATAATGTTTATTTGTTTGGTTTTTTTTTTTGAGGACCAGTGTGTCCAATTTGCAAGGTGGGAATGGAACTTGTTTATACTCCCTAGAATACTGCTTGAATACTTTATAGAATATTTTTTCTGTTTCCAGTGTCTGTAGTCCATAAATATTGTAAAGAAGGATGAACTAAGCTCTCTGCAGATCAGTAATTTCTGGTACATACTGCTATTGCAAAGTAATTTCTTGGAAGGAAAGCAAATAATCTTGGCACTTCAGTATCCTTTAGGTGAACTGAATGCAGAGATCCTATTTCACAGCTCTTACTTCACTGTATCTCTTCCCTCTTTTGTCTCTGGCCATAAGGCAGTTATGTCCACTTGTTACTTATTTCACCTTTATCACTTTTAAATGTCTGAATTCCCTCAATCTGTTTACTTTTTAGATTCTTGATGGTAAAAATACAAACACCAGTTTCTTCGGTTACTCTGTTGCTGGAAACATGGACCTGGATAAAAATTCTTACCCTGATGTTGCCGTCGGTTCCCTGTCAGATTCTGTAAATGTGTACAGGTATTATACACGGAACCTTAACTAATTACACCAGGGCTTTTGTTCTAGTTTCTTAAAAACAAGTTGCTTAGAAGTAAGAAAAAGCTGTTTGGCCTTGAGTGTACTTTTCCTACCAGAAATTGGAAATTTGAGGGAAGGTGGAGGAAAAGGCAGCGATTCTATAAATTGGTTTGTTACTTTGTCCCCCTCGTCCCCTTGAGAACCTGCCTTACAATTAATACAGGGTAAGAGGGTGAATGTGGACAGTTCCTGTAGAGTGCTGATGTGGGCAGTGTACCTGCACCTTAGTTTTGCCCTGTTGTAGCTTGGATGTCTGTGTCCTTGAGTGGAATTTAAGGGTGATAAGTAATTCCTTAAGGAGAAGTTACCCGATACATTTTCTGCCCTTATATAATCTAATTGTGCTTTACTGAAGATAGAACAAAACAGAACCAACCCCCACTTTTGTAGCTGAGCATCCAAGCCAGTGAGGTGGACACAGCCTTGCTGAGCTTGTGCTGGGGTCCATGAAACAGTGAGGAAGCCCTGCAGCTAAGATCCTGTGGGATTTCTGTAGCACATGCCTTCATCAGGGATGAAGTCACAGTCCTTTGCAGACCTCTGCTTTTTTTCCCAGTTTAATGTACTGTTAAGCTGAATCACTAGTAATGGGCAGGAAGAGGAGACTGTCTCAGCATCAGAACTGTGAATGCTGCATCAAGCTCAGGTCTTTGGTGGCTGCTTTCAGGTCCCAAAGGAGGAGAAGCAGAAACTCCAAAACTGGTTATCTCAATTCTGGGACAAACTACTTTCCAGGCAGAACAGCCTTTCCTACAGTTTCCTACAATGTTCACATCTCTAAGGTGTATAGTATCTGTGTACGTAATTGTAGTGTTCTTAAGTACACTGGAACAGCACTCAAGAAAAGCAACTCACTTGGCTTGTGGAAAAGAACAGAGTAGGTGGTAGAGGAGTTTGTTAGATTATTTAGCATTCTGCTTACTCAAAAGGAGCTTTAATCTTTTGCTGATAAAGGCAGGACAAAAACTTTTACCAAGGTGAGAACAAAAACCTCTTAAGGTGACAAACAGTGAAAGGAGTGGCCCAGTTAAATGGAACAGGTGGCTTACCAGCTATTTTAAACAACCTTTGGATGCTCTGTTGAGAACCGGATCCGCTCATTCATTTGTTCATGTGAAATGTCTTCTCCCTTCCAAAAAAGGCAGAGAAAGGAAAAGTTGTCAGGCAGAAGTATGGGTACAGCCTACATGCAGAGGAATCAGGAAATTAAAACATTTCCCACAGTTACCCAGAAATACCGTCCCTGCCCGGCTCCGTGGGGTCCCGTGTGCACCCACAGATGCACGGGTGGGTTCAGTAATAAGTCGGTAGCAAAGAGTCGGGAAGGATATTTGCGTACGTTCCAGCAGGAGCGTTTATTGCTTCTACACTGTGGAAGGTTGCAGGGCAAATACAAGAACAATGGCCAGCTCAGGGTTTTTCCCGGGGCTGGGGATAAGGTGGGATCAGGAAACGGGGACCAATGGGGAAGCTCTGGGGGAGTGACAAGGGGTAGAGGCTAACAGCCAACTGGGGAATTCAAACTGGGATAGATTGAATAATTGAAACTTAACAGAACAATTCATCCTGGGAGAAGCCTTTCTGGTCACCCTAACATAAAGTGGTTCTTGTGGTGCTAGGGACTTGTCTTATCGAAAACTCTCTGTCCCTTGTAATGTATGTTCACCGACCACCACAACCCAGGCTCCATAATAAAACTCTTGTGAATGTGAATCTGAATGAACTGTAGTACCTATAGTTGTTCACAGGGGCTGAATTACTACTGGTGGTAGAAACCACCACTGAATTTTCTGTTTTTCATAAGTGTATAAAATGACAACAACATTATCACATTAGTGTAATCTGCTTCCCCCTCAGGATCTGTAGTTGTTCTCTGTGACCTTTGCTTTGCTTAACTTTAAATAGTTTTTGGGTTTCTTTCTAACCAGCATCAAAGCCAAACTCTGTGTTTCTTGGAGTGTCTTTGTTGCCAATCAGTGCAGGTGTGGAGGGAATTTGATATTCACATGAATTATTTCATTAATCTTAACAGAAACCACTTCTTTTTTTACCCCTTTTTTTTTATTCCCCATTTTTCCCCCAAATTAAGATCTCGGCCTGTGATAAGCATTAGAAGAAACATTACAGTACAGCCTGACAGAATTGATCTAAAGAAAAAGAACCCTGGGGACCCTGGTGAAATAAGGTAAATGAAAAAAAAATTACTCTATCAGAAGCCTTGGTGTATTGAGTTTTCTGCTGTCAAAATTCATTCAGTGATAAAGTGAAGGGATATGAGAGTCATGCAGGTCAAGCAAATGTATCTGCATATGATCATTTTGATTTCCTGAATTTCTTCGGGCTACTGTGCTAAAGACAGGGTGTGGAACATGTTCTGTTCATAACATCTGTTTTTGAAAATGAATGTCACTCTGCCTCTTCAGACTTTTAACACAAGTATTTTGGCTTGAACAGCTTTCTCTTGAGTAGAGACATAAGAGCAAATGCTAGAAAGTTTTTCTAACAGTTTATTAACCATTGTTTCTTGCTTTATAATTCAGTCTAGCAAGCAGCAAATACCACAGTCATAAGACTGATAAGATCAGTCAATGCACTGTTAAAACTTTTCCTTCTGTTGGACTATTCCTTATTAAAGCTAAGACTAATTTTTTGGCACTTTTTTACAGGATGGATGTGAAAGCATGTTTTAAATATACTGCAAACCCCAGAGATTTAAATCCAAGAATAAGTAAGTTCTGAAGATAAATATTTTTGATATGTTTGTCACATGGTTTTTGTTTTTTTCTTTAGAGCTTATCATGGAAAGATATTACTCAAATTATAGTGACTCATCTCAGACAGTGACTGACAAATTTAAAATGTGACTCTGTGCTAAGCTCAGCTGTTGCAGTCTGTATTTAGAGTGTGCTAAGCTGTTCTGTGGATGACAGACTGAAGCTCTACAAGTATTATAATTGCCAGTGAGCAAATGGCTGCTATACAGACGCAAACAATTTTGCCTCTCTAGGTTAATGCTGCTTTAGAGAATAATTTTAAAAGTCCATTTCATATATCTGTAGTGAACATTATTTCTTATTGGAGGCTTACCCTTTGAACCTGTCCTGTGTTCATGAAAATGGTTTTGTGGAAGTCAGTAACTGAAATAAAAAATCTGCATTAATAGGAGAAGACTGGAATACTGTGCCATAATTAGATTGTGCCACGAAAATGTAAAGCACTTGTTACAATGCTACTGTTGCTACCTCTTGGAGAACTGTGTAGGATTTTGACAGGAAATGAAAAGAATTTTAAGCCAAATGCCCCTTTTTCTCCTGTGATGGCTTGAGTTTCTCAGTTACTTTTAAAATCCGAAGGATGTGCCTGAATGAGGTCCTGGTCCTTCAGCAGGTGAAGTGCTTGGAGCTCTCAGTGCCTTGGCACACTCAGTGCTGTTCCCATCTGTGCAGCACTGAATTAGCTTGGTGAAGTGATCGTTAAAAGATGCACCAAGTTCAGATCTAGAGAAACATGCCTCAGCACACAACTAGACAGCTCTAGTCACACTTCTGCTCTCAGTGTTAAAATTAACAGTGTACCTTGACCTCAGAATCCTGCTGACTCTCAGGTGCCATTTGGGACCCAACAGGAATCCCCGACAGCGGAGTCGGGCTGTTCACAGTGGGTACCCCAGCCATCTGCTGGCTCCGCACAGCAATTACAGCTCCCCCAGTCAGCCCTGCATGCCCCTAAGGGAACGGCTTACTTAGGGACTAACAGGATTTGGTTTAGAAATTTTCTTTAGATTCATGCACAGGGTACCTGGCCCTCAACTGTGGCAGGACAAAACATGGAGAAAGTTTTATGAATGACTGAAAACAATTTATGAAGCCCAGCACTGGCTGGAACAGTCTTCTAGAATAATACTGTAAGATCATACGAGGTGAAATTAAAGTAATTAAAGTACTTTTTAATATGGCAATGATTCTTTTTTTTTTATAGTGACCTATTTTATTTTTTCACACAGAGATCAACTACATGTTTGAAGTGGAGAACGAGAGGCGGCAGCTGGGCCTGCCCTCCAGGGTGCGCTTCATTGACCACTCGTCTGATCAGTTCACTGCAAGTACAACCCTGAGGGGACAGAACTCATGGGAGTGTGTGACTACGAAGCTTGTACTGCAGGTAAGGGAGAGTACTTTATTTCTATTTCATTTGGATCCACTTAAATCAAAAGAATGCTCTTTTTTTTTTTTGCAGCCTCATGGAAAGAACCTTTGTATATAACTTTGTATATAATTTAAAAGTCATATGCAATATAAAGCTTCAAAAATAGAAACCTACCATAGTTCAGTACTTTACTATCCCTGCACACATGCTTCTTCCTCCTTTGCCCTTCTTGCAAAGTATGGATAAAAGTTGTAGCCACTGCAGCACACTCTGCTGGTCAACAGAGTTGAACTAATTTAGAACAACAGAGAGGGACTAACTGCCAAAAATGGAGAGCTGTTTCCAACAGAAATCATTGTTATAGAATTTTAAAGTGTGACTGTTTAGCAAAAGAATTTTAACCCATGGGTTTTGGAGTGGATGAATGGGCAGGGCAAGAAAGCTTGGTGTGTGCTCTCTTGACTTGGCTTCTGTAGTGGTGCTTAAAGGTGGTATTGCTCCAGAGGCTAAACAGATTCCCTCTCAGTGGCTCAGCAGGAATGAGTCAGCCTCCAAGGCTGACCACAGCTTTTGACCACAGCAGATTAAAGAGCTTTAATTTATGAATAGAATAGAATCATAGAATGGTTTGGGTTGAAAGGGACCCTAAGGATCTAATTCCAGCTCCTGTGCCATGGGCTGGGACACCTTTTACTAGACCATGTTACTCAGAGCCCCATGCAGCCTGTTCCAGTGTGTTATTGCATTGTAGTGGTGTGAGAATTTCACCTGCCTGAATTATCATCTGTGGTTCCAAGGAATTCTTAATGGTGAGAGAAATCATCAGACTGGGAAGCCAGAGAGAAAAAAAAGGACAGTAAGGCTGGGCTCTTTGTGTTCCTACACATGTTTAGAAAATGTTGGATTTCTATATAGTATCAAAAGCTCATCTTTGTGTTGTTTTTTCCTCTCTGCACAGTACACTAACTATGCAATTTAAAATATGTTAACAGGAAAAAATTAAAGATAAGCTACGACCCATTCCAATATCAGTCAGTGTTAAAATCGCTGGCCTGGAGTCGCCATCCAAGAGAAAAGAGACTGCACTTCCAGATCTTACACCAATTCTAAATTCAAATGAATCTGAAATGGAGACCACAAAAGTAAGCCTCTGATATCATATATTTGCATAAGTCTGCACTTCTACAAATAACTGAATTTTAAAGACTGTAGAAAACTAAATGATGTCCAAAGGAAATAACTGGGGTGGCACTGGACATGTAACTATTGGATTATTATTTTATATTTCGTTCTGAACTTGTTACAACATGTTATGAACTAGGTACTGTGTTTCTTTTGCAACAAAAGTGAAGATGGTATAGCTCCTATGTTTCTTCCCTCACCCAACAAGTTTAGGAGTATGTACTCCTAAAAAATGTACTTCTGATTAAAAATGGAAATCCATTGTCTCCTGCTGGGAACACTTGTCCCACATAACAAGATAATGTACACTTTAATTCTTCCAGTGTTAGGATGCTGTAACAGCATTTGAGCAATGACTGCAGCAGTGACATAAAAGGGAGGGAATATCTCAGTTAAAAGTTCTCATTTCTTCAATGCTTATTGCAGAATCAGACTTAAAAATGTATTTCCTCAGTAGAAGTGTACCTCTCACTTAGAATCATCCAACTCTGCTTTTTAGTCACATATAAAGTTCTAAATTACGAGCATCAAGGGCTGTATCTTACAAAGAAAAACTAAACAGGCAAGAATTAAAAGTCAGGTTAAAATCTGAACTCTGTCCAGAAAAGTGCTTCGTGAGTTCCATGTAGACGCTTTATTCAATGTGCTTCAGAAATCACATTTTAAGCTACTATTGTGTGTCAGGCAGTAAAATTGCTTTGGTTTTATTTAGGTGGAGTTCTTAAAAGAAGGATGTGGAGAAGACAATGAATGTCACAGCAATCTTAAGCTTCAGTACCGGTTTTGTACAAGAGAGGGAAATGAAGACAGGTTCACCTATTTACCACTGTAAGTCTTGATTAACGCATTTCTAAAGTTCAAATTATTAACACGTGCTTAAAAGAACTTTTAGGAGAAGATTTTGGGAACGAGAGCAGCTTTGTTCTGTGCCTGGCAAACAGCCTTTGGTAGAAGTATTGATTTGTCAGGGTGAGGAATGGGGGGAGATGGGATGAGCTTGGGAAGAAAAGTGGTACAGAGTTGCATGGATACAAAGTGGCCACAATAGTGCAGGTGTGGGCTAAAAGAAAAAAAATTAAGACCTGGAGAAATGAGATTCTAAACCAGCCTTGCAGTAGTTTATTGTGTGACACTGTTAATTATTTTGCAGATGAAATTTGACTGTGAGTATGACAACTTGATATAGTATAGTCTAATAAATAGCTCAAGACAAGCAGTTACAGAGAAAGAGAGTAATCATTTAATTCTAACACATACCCCTGCTGCATCCCTCCTTCCTAGAGGGACAGTGAAATTAGGACAGGGGTAAAACAAACAGAAGGAAGTGTGTTTATTTACTGTCACCAGTCAGACACCTTTAGCAGTGAGTGCCACACTCAGAAGCCAAACCCATGTATACTGTACAAGAAAAAAGCAGGGCAGTATATTGATTTGGAGAAAATTCAGCACTACGTGAGTCACATGCAAGTGCTGGTTCAGAAATACTATAAACTGCTGATGAGTTGAGGGATTTATCAGCCTGTTCTGTCCTCTTAACTGCTGGCCACTGTCAGATGAAATACTGGTGTGGGAAAAAAAACCTATGACTATTCATGTGTTTATAGTTTTACTGTAATTCTCCCCTAATAAGAGGAAATTCTATTTGAACAAACCATAATGAGAAGCAAACTTGCATGCACATTTGTTTTCCTAATGCACACAACCCTGTACATTCTGTTTCTATAGTGAAAATGGCATGCCAGTGCTTGTTCTGAAAGACCAGAAAGATATTGCCCTGGAAATAACAGTGACAAACAATCCATCTGATGTAAAAAATCCACAAAAAGATGGTGAAGATGCATATGAAGCTAAACTAATTGCAACTTTTCCAGACAGTCTGACATACTCTGCATTCAGAGAGATGAGGGGTTATCCTGTAAGTATTTTTAAGACAAAAAATACTGAAAAATGTAAAATATTTTCAGCATATTTTTACTTGTAAATGTATTCTTTTTAATCAGGAAAAACAGCTAACGTGTGGTGCTAACCAAAATGGTTCTCAAGCAGAGTGTGAACTTGGAAATCCTTTCAAAAGAAATTCTAATGTAAGTTGCACTTACTTTACTTAAGTTGTAAAATCTCATTCCTGACTGCAGTCATCCAAAGTTTCTGTGAGTCACAACTGGAAATTTGATTTGGATCTCTCTTTTTAACTCTGGAACTCAATAGTGCATTTCTATAAAATTTCATGTATCAATGTATCTTAAAAAGAACTCATATATTTTGTTATCTTCTTTCTTGTTTAGGTAACCTTTTATCTGATCTTAAGTACCACTAAAGTTAATGTTGATACAACAGACTTAGACATTAACCTGAAGCTGGAAACGTAAGTTTTCTTTGTGTGCATGCACGTGCGCTGTGCTTTGATATACAGTTGTAAACATTTTGAATTCATTTGTTAGATTCACTGAAGTAATTTAATAGTAAAGAGAAACCCACTACATTTGTAAAATAAACACCACTGTTTCCTTTTCATTGTAGAACAAGCACTCAAGTTAATTTGACTCCAATTACAGCCAGTGCTAAAGTGGTTCTTGAATTGCTTTTGTCACTCACTGGGTAAGTGTTGGTAGCACAACAAACTGGGGGGTCTGGGGACAGTTTTTCTGCAGACTCATTAATATCTGATTATTCTTGTTTCCCACCCCCACCTCAACAGAGTTGCTAAGCCTTCTCAGGTATATTTTGGAGGTAACATCGTTGGTGAGAGTGCTATGAAATCTGAAGATGATATTGGAAACCTCATAGAGTATGAATTCAGAGTGAGTAATTTAGATTAATGCCAACAGCTGCTTTTAATCAAATGCACAGCTTCTTGCTTTATGCATATGAATACTTAGAAAAGTTGCTATATTGAAATTGGCTTTCTTTGTCCCAAAATCCTGACTTCCTGATCAGAACATGCAGTTTGACTGTGGACTAGAGCCTCTTTAGGCCTTGATGTTTTATGATCATATTCTGAGGAAGTGGCCTGAGGCTGCCTGCACGCTTGTTTTTTTGGAGCAGTTCATGCACATTCAGTTGTGCAGCATAAAAGCTCCTGCAGGGAGGGAACAGAAGTTAAAGCAGAACCTGCCTGGGGCCTGCCCAGGCTTTGGCTGGTGCACCCAGGCAGCAAGAATGGGCTGAGGACAGAGCCAGTGCAAGGAGATGCTGCAAGAGCCCCTCTGAATGTGTGGGTCTATTTCACTGTCTTGGTCTTCTGCGTAATACATCAAGAAGACGACTAAGAGAAATTAAAGTCCATCTCTGTCAATCCTTTACTTCTTTCTGTACCTGCATGCATGTATTATAGCAGCAGCAGTTAGAATATCTGATTTAGAACTTGCTATCATGATCAGTAACACTAAGCAAGTAAAAAAGAGGTTGGGAAAAAACTTCCAGACTTACGAGAGCAAGAACTTGTTCTCTCTCTATGTCAGAGTTCCTCATAAACTTGCAGTTTGCCTCAGTTACGCAACTGTCTGATTTGTTGACCCAAAATCAGAGTTGTTTCACATGAAGATAGATTTCTAAATATCAATAACTAAAAGTTCACGTTGGGGGATTCTAATCCTTCTATGTATTTACTTGCTCTCCAAGTATGCTAGTTTTAGTATATGCTTTGCCTTTGTACTATTTTGACTGTCTTTGATCTGATTAAATTTCCTGTTACCTGCATGCTTAAAGCTTGTTCAAGTCAATAATGCTTCCAGGAAGAAAATCCCTCTAAAAAAAGTATTTCGCAGTTTAAAGAATGTTTGTTTTTTTTAACAGGTAACTAACTTGGGCAGACCACTGAAAACATTTGGCACTGCTTCCCTGGATATCCAATGGCCGAAAGAAATTAGTAATGGCAAATGGCTGCTTTATTTGATGAAAATAGATTCCAAAGGCTTGGAAAAAGTCTCCTGTCAACCTGAGAATGAAATCAACAGTTTGCATGTTGCGGTATGTTACCCTGCCTTCTGTTCCTGAATTGGTACAACATGAAAGCACTCCACAACAAGTGAGAGTAAGGCATGAGAGCTTGCCTCTAGAAGGATTCATTTTTTATCTTAAGAAGCTCACAAGCACAATACATGGCAAATGTATCAGTGATTAAGCCTATTAGGAGACTTCATAACAGCTCATCAGGCTAATATGCTAAAGGATAGATGCTACATCATGGTGACTGTTTTTGCAATGGGCACTGCTGTCATATGCTCTTATACAGGATGAAACTGCTGATTGTTCTAACAAATTTCATCAGCATTATTGAAAACTGTTCAGTAATAAAAACATCTGAGTTTTGACTGAAAAAACAATAAATAACTGTTAACATCTTCCCAGCCTGGGGGCTTTCCATGTACTTTCTTTAAGTTCAAGCCCTTTGTCTTTATTTATTTACAACAAATATCATAAAAAGCAATTTCCACAGCCCTGGATTGTGCCTATCTAGCAAGATCTTTTTTCTAAAACTTGAACCACATTTTTTTCTTCTTCATATAATCTTAAGATCATATGGGAGGAGTTTTTGTTTTCCACCATTAAAACTGCATGCACATAAACCTGTCTTTGTCAGATCATTATATTAGTTAATATAACTTGCAGTGAGTGTAATTAGTATACAATTAAAAAACCCTGCATCTACTGACCTCAGAACATTTTTACTCTTTTAGCATAGTACCATTAATACCCTTTATCTAGAAATAAAAATGGAAATAGCATTGAAAGCTTTATAAAGCTCCCCTTGCCCTATTAAAGAAAATAGTCTGTTGGCCTTTCTTTAGGTAATCTCAAATTTTATTCTTAGTAGTAAATGCAGGTAAGTAGGGATATATAATGCGGTCAGTCGTGCTGATTTTGGAAGAAGAAAACACTGACCTCTAGTTTCTCTGCTTGTATTAATTAAAAGATTCTTATGATAAACTACTTTTAGTTTTTTACTTCTTTTTTTCCTTTTAGGAATCCCATAACTCAAGAAGGAAGCGTGAGGTTGCAGAGAAGCAGATTACAGATAGCACAGCATTTTCGTTATTGTCAGAAAGAAAATACAAGACCTTGGTAAGGATATTGCACCAACTATATTCTTGTCGGATACCTCCCCCTGCACTTGAAAGAGGGCTTTTCCGAGTCTGGCAGAGTGCAAGAAATTCTCTCTTATTATCCAAGTATTGATGCTTTTAAAATTTGAACATTTAGATTATCTACTGTGAGAGAGAACTAGGAAAGAATATCTGCATAGTTACTTACATTAAAATAAGCAAGTAATAATAGCTTAATTGTATTTTCCCACTGCTGTCAGTAGAAACAGATAGTGGTTCTTGTATTATGCATACAATCCAATTTTTAATCTTGGAGTGAGGTTTAAACAATCTGTGAAGATGTGATCTTATTTACATTTAGAAATCTGTAATTGCAGAACTGCAATGTGAATGCACGCTGTGTGGACATAAAGTGTCCCCTGAAGGGTTTAGACAGCAAGGCATCCATTGTGCTGCGTTCCAGACTGTGGAACAGTACTTTCTTAGAGGTAAGTCCTCTTACCTGCCATTTTTGAAAGGTCAGAGTTCTTTCCTGTTCTGTGATCTAATGCTCATATTTTATTTTGGAACAGGAATACTCCAAAATGAATTACCTTGACATTCTTGTTAGGGCTTCTATCAGTGTTCCTGCTGCAGCTAAGAATGTTAAACTCACAAATGAAGTTACTCAGGTAGGTTCAGTGTTTAATGCTAACCACATGTTGTGATTGTTCTAGCTTATCTCCAAAGACCAGGAAGGAAACAAATTTGAAACAAAACTAGCTAAAAGTTTAACTTCTCAACTGAGTTTTGAATTATTGATTTTTTTTTATGGGTTTGGAAAAATTCATTACCATATTGAAATTATACCAGTGGGAACTTTTTCTTTGAAAGCATTTTGTATTAAACATGTACCTTCTGATATACTCCCTCCACCTGCACATTTTCTGTCCTTCAGGTGCGTGTTACTGTATTTCCTGCAAAACCGGTAGCCCTTTATACAGGAGTTCCGTGGTGGATCATCGCGGTGGCTATCCTTGCTGGGATACTCATGCTTGCTCTCTTGGTATTCTTACTATGGAAGGTGAGCTTTTATTCATCTGGTTATTTTTTATTTTTTATTTTTTGGTGTATAACTGACAAGATAGCAAACTAATTAAGTAAATGATTAAGTATTTCGGACTCATAATAGGGCAAAACTGCACAAAACATACATTATCAGTTTCTCAGTTTTGCAACATTTGGAATGAAAATGGTTGTATGGGCAGACTTGTTATGTAATTTTTGTTTTCACATCCTCAAAAGGAAGTATTTTGAGCTCTGGACAAAACTTGAGACAAATGTTCAAAGGCCAGTTTGATACAGATGGATGCAGCTAATGGGAGCCTCTGCAGTTAGGTGTAGAACTTCCTGTGAGCTATTTACAAATGTTTTAGCAGGGCTCTGCTCTTGTAACAGCAGAACTGATTACCATTAAACTGATAGCAGATGAAAATAACCAAAAGCACAGTATGAATACATAGCCAAATGTGTTGGTAAATTTCTGTATTATTGCTTTTTTTATCTTAGAAACCTTAAAAGAATAAAAAAAGAGGTATAAAAAATGGTTAACTATTTGCAAAAGAAAAAATCAAGTACCTAATGACCTTTGTAAAAATGCCAATTATTTATGGTCCCAAGTATTCCAGAGCAGTTCTTTTATTCTTAGTTTTTAGAGGTGTAGGCAGTTAGCATTTGCTGTTAAAGTTATTAAGGAAGAGGAGGTGAAGAATATCCTGTCACTTTTTTTCCAGTGAAACTGCAGCAGTTAGCTTTGAGGAACTGGTATTTGCTGCAGGTTACTTCCCATAGGATAGTTCTCATTTCCTTATTTTTTAAAAAAACGCCCAGCTGCTCCTGCAAATATTCCTGATGAATGAATACTTTGGGTGGGCTGTTAGGTTCTTAACTACTAATGTTTTACTGTGCATGAAAATACAGACCTTTTTTTGCATGCACACACAGTGTAAAATGTGTTTTACATTTTTTTGATGGCACAGACTGTGCTGTTCTGTGCAGCACAAACATTTTACTGCAAAGACAGATACATCACTGGTTTAAGACAAAAGCTTGTATTGAAGGGGTCAAAGCAGTAACTGGTTTTGTTTTACACCCTGTGTTTTTGTCTGTCCTGTGCACCAGGCCACAAACAGGTTTCTGAATAGGCTTCTTTCTGCTCTTTACAGCCACCTTCACTTGCTATGGACATACTTTATTGCAGCTTTTATTAAAAAAAACTCCAAACAGATTGCCTACAAATTTATCAAAATGCCTCTAAAATAATATTCTCAGGTTACTCTGTTAATAACTCGGGTTATTCTGGTACTGTATATAGATCAAGTTAGTCCAAGAAATTTTCAGATCTAGAAACAACTGAGTTCTTGTGATGATTTTTTTTTTTTTTGGTTGGCCTGTGGAGGGATAATGGGAAGACAGTTCACAGAGTTAAGTCAGTTTTAATAGGTTTGACTTCTTTCAGTCCACAAAAATTGACTCAATACCTTGCTTCCTTGTAGTGTGGTTTCTTCAAGAGAAATAAGAAAGATCATTACGATGCCACATATCACAAGGCTGAGATCCATGCTCAGCCATCTGATAAAGAGAGGCTTACTTCTGATGCATAGTACTGATCTACTTCTGTAATTGGTAACTGATGATATTTTTTAATTTCTAGCTGTGGCACATGCTATGGTTGCAGTGGCTAACTATGAAGCTTTTTCTGCATAAGTTCTATTAACTTTTGGATTTCAAGCTATCATACTTGCTTGCTCCTTCTGTTGAGAGATTTTCAGCTTTTGGTGCATGTGAACACACAGAGGTGTTTACCCTGGTCTAAAATGCTTCTTATTTATTTCTTTAAAAAACATGGTGATCTGTTGCAATGGGGTTTAGTATTTTTTTAAATTTATGCTTTAACATTACAAGTAAGTCTTTAAGCTTGCAAGATGGGAATCAACACTGTAGAGTTAAGATGTAAAGATAAGACTACATGGAAAATATATAAATTTGCTTTACTAACCTTTAGTGCATGCTGAAAAAGGTACATGATGCTTACATCAGAGAAGGGTTTTCATAATGAGAATTTATTGCTGTGGAAACATCTGTTTTACCTGAATTCTAAGGTGTACTTCTCTGGGAGTACACTTGCTGAAACTACAAGATGCATGATGATTTATGCTTCCAGCAACCTTTATTCTGCTTAAGATAATTACATGCATGTACATTGTATCCGTAAGTGATGCTTGGGATGAGGGGGTGGGGAGGAATTCTTAATGAATTGTGTCCAAACAGTGTTTAATGAAACTATGAGATGGCTAAAGATTTGGCTAAAGATCTTTGCTCACTGTAAATTTTTAAAAATTCAGTTCCACATAAGTTCTAATATTAAAAAAACCCCAGACCATTGACCAAAGAGAACCAAAAACTCAGCACCCTAAATGCTATGAACAAAACCTTCCCTACTTTAACATTTTCTTACCCCCAGCACTATCTAATGACAGCTGGATGGCACAAGGTCTCTTAACCTGAATCTTGACATCAGTGATCTATAAGGATTTAAAGCTGAGTGTGTACTGCTCATCATCATCTTTGTAATACTGTGGCCATAACTCCTTTTTGTTTTGGAAATTAATTTTAGTCCATTCCTTGATATTCAAAATCAGGTTTTACAGCAGCTTTGAATAAAAATATGTTATAGATTACATCCAGGGTGACTTCCCATGGCAAACTAAGCAAGACTCATGTTTCTAACACAGCATGTGTAGTTAGTTCAGGTGACTGAAGTTGAAATGGTGCTTTGAAAACCAAGGCCCTTAGGGTGACTTTTCTTGAATGTTCTGGAAATCTTTCTGTAGGTTTTTAAGGGTAAATCATGTCACCATACAGGAAGACACTGAAGTACATACCTACCTTTGATTCAGGAGAAGCAGCTTTCCTGTGTGTAGCACTAAATATCCTCATTAGATGAATGAACAGCTTTGTACTGGAGCGAATCTTTTTAAGGTATTTGATTACCGTGGATAGTCAGAGCATGCCCTTTGTCTTTAACTGCTGCTGAACAGCTAATGCAGACCTCTTGGCTCACATTTTTACAGCTATGTATGCTACATTTTTGGCCTACATACTTTTGTTTTCAATTTTCTTACCTGCATATTTGTGTGAAGGAAGAATTTACAGCCTCTACAATTGTAGTACTTTGGCAGCAACTGACACCTTAACTGTTCTCTTCCTCCTCTGCGCAGTGCGGGTTCTTCCGGCGTTCCAGGTACGAAGACAGTGTCCCCCGCTATCACGCTGTAAGAATTCGGAAAGAGGAGCGACAGATCAAAGATGGGAAAAGCAAAGACCTTGAGACAAAACAGTGGTTCACCAAATGGAATGAAAATGAAAGTTACTCTTAGGCAAAAATGTTGTTTATCCACAAAGTTCAGACAGAGGTTAAGGTTTTCATTCATGGAATACTGATGGAGTTAGACCTGTGAACACTACGGACATTCACCATTTGATTGTAGATATTACTACTTATATTAAGGCTTTTATTTGCACAGTTAAAATGGCTTCAACAGACTTTATTTGCATTATTTAATTTTCACACTGGCTCTTCGCTCCCTTAAATCTAACCCACACTTTAGAAAATACTATGCTGATTTGGGGCCTATTCTGCAAAATAAGCAAAACCACTACAGCAGACCTTTTCCTGTGATCCTGACCTCCTTCCTAGGTATGTAAGGAATGCATGATTAAGGTCAAGATGCGTTCTCCATTGTTCCCTCAATGCACAGTGCTTTATAAACACAGTGGCCTTACCACACTTTGTTCAAGTATAACTGAAGACCTGCAAGGCTGCTTTAGTCGTTTGCCTGCTGCAGTAGTTAGGACTTAAAAAAAAGCATCATCTTAAATTACATGTGCAATGGGTCATGTTGCTTGATTTTGGGTTCTTTTTTTTTTTTTTTTAAGATCAGCTTGTGTGATTCTTGCTCATAACAAATATACACAGGTTTTTGGTTTTTTTTAAAAGAGAGGCTTGAATATTAGATGTACTTTCTGTATATATATATTTTAGTCATTTTTGTATTTATTTTTATTATAAATCATTGTCTTTGACTAACTGGTAGGCCAAAGACTACTGAATTTTTAAATCCACTGCTCTGGTTTTTGTGTTTCTGTTTTTGAACTTCAGATTATGAGACCTGAAGCTTTCACTGCATTTTAATAAATCACGGAAGGTGCCAATGCTTTCTAAAATGTAAATATTTATGCAAATGATGTGTATGGGTGCTTTCTTTTCCTGATACTTCTAACATCAGGTCCTGTAACATGATTTGTATATTATTGTGGACTG
Source organism: Dicrurus megarhynchus (assembly GCA_013399195.1). Classification (NCBI taxonomy): domain Eukaryota; kingdom Metazoa; phylum Chordata; class Aves; order Passeriformes; family Dicruridae; genus Dicrurus; species Dicrurus megarhynchus. The sequence continues at coordinate 603,434 of VXAD01008399.1, forward strand.
TAACAATTCGGACACCAAGGAGGAGTAGTGTTTTAGATACCATTTTTTACTTGCTGCAAGAAAGTGAAAAGTCCTTTGGAAACTGCTTTCCAGCTTCATAAGGACTTCCTGGTTGGCAAAAGGCATTTACTACTGCAACTGTTGTATAGCACTTGAAGGAGGCTATAGATGCCTAATTTACCTTAACTGTCAGGATCTGAGGTGATCCACGTTGAGACTACTGAATAATCTTGAACACCTGAATGTTGATAAAAGTAGAACTGTTATGTTATTAGTAATCTGGTTATTGTAACATAGCTGAGAAAATGATTTAAAGAGTTTACTTTTCTACCCATGTTCTAAAGCCTTGGTACTATTTAAGAACAAAGATTTAGCTCACAATTGTGTATTCCATGTGAAACAAAATTCTGCTCAAAAAGTATGCATGTTAATTGCTTGTAAGATGAACTATGCAAAAACCTCTTGGTACTTTTTCCCCTCATAGGGTAAAAACCTGCTAGAAGGGCAGTTGTCAAGTATCTTATTTTTACTGATAACTTTGAATGTACCTTCTTGGAAGGGATGGTCACCTAAAAAGTTACCTTTACCTTTAGTGTTAAGAAAGATGAGTCTAGTAAATAGATAATCTCAGTGTGTTATGACCCTGATTTTATGAACACTTACATATCAATTCAGATGTTACTCAATTTTTGAGCTTCTAGAATTCTAGCTTATTTTCTTAAAGGTTCAGCAGCATCAGAAGCCAGGGTAATCAGGGGCTAAGAAGCTTGAGAAATACCCCTGAATATAAAATCAGATTGTGGCCCTCACCTAAGGACATGAATGTCTTAGCAGTGTTAAGGTTCTTGAAAAATAAGTCATATCACTGGTATATTTTTATCTCAAACTTTTGTTATACCAGCTAAGAATGCTACATCATTCCATGATTAGAAATTACCTGTGGATATTTGTATAGAAGTGTGAAATAAATTTTTTTAAATTAAAGATGGTCTTGGTAATAGTGATTTTATCATACTTACCTGAGGTGGCCATAGCTAAGCTCATTAGAAGAACAGGCTCAAAGCGGTAGGCTTTAACAAGTTCTCTCACTCTCAGCATTGCCATAGCTCTCACTGCCCTGCCCCGTGCAAGGGGCAGATAAGGAGCTGCAGGAGATAAGGCACAATCTCATGCTTGCAGGCTCTCTGCTGCTTGTTGAAGTTGCCAGCACTGGTAAGAGTCAGAGCACCATGTGCCAGCTCCCCTCTCCTTGCTCCATGCTTGCACTCATGCTGTCCCAGAGATCTTCCATGCAAGCAACCTCCAAAAAAGTTTCTTAAAATACTGGCAAGACAAGTATTTGAGTAAGTAGTGGAGATGGATACATCTCCCAAAATTGGTCAAGGACTTTGCACACCTATTTGTATTTAGCAGTGGAAGTTTGATATTGACAGTCAATAACACAATTGCAGAGTACAGTTTTGAGTACTCTGAAAAAACCCTATGGAAAAGCCGAAAATATGCAGGGAAAAAAACCCCACCAAACCCAACAGAGGAAATGTGGCTTATCTCCACTTCTAAGATGTCAGCCCTCACTGGCTGCTCCACTCAGCGTTGCTGAAAGGCCTTTTGATGCAACAAAGCCTGAAGATAAAGGTTAGCTGCATATATGCTAGGCCACTATTTGTTGTTGAGGCCAAGAAGCTTCCAGAACTAGAACCAGAAAATGCTGCTAGACCCTTCAGAGCATCTCAAAGATGAGAACTCAACCTGCTCTTAATAAACAATTACTCTCCTTTACATAATGCCCACAAACATCTGTCTACAAGAAGACAAAATACTGACTGGCAGAACAGTTATGTAGCTGATTCAGAGTAAGTTTAATACAAATCTATTATATTTGGCTTTATATATATGCTCAGATATACCATACACATAACAGTACTAGATACAGTATATACAATATATACAGGGGTACAGCAGTATAATAGTGTATGTGTATAGTATATATGCATGTATGCAATATATAAAACTTGATGTTTGCTGTATCTAGTGTGTGCTTTTGTGCAGTGTATATTTATATCTATATAAAAAATACACACTATATAGTTCAAGGTACATAAATATAATGTTGGTAAACTGCAATACTTTCCCATGCATTTAACTGTCACAGCACTGCAGACATACTTTATGACAGAATATACCTTTGAATATAAGGGACCACCACAGTTTCAGCAGCCACCTGTCTGTAAGTTATACATGGAAAAAGAGAGGGAACAGGGTGCTTAGTTGGACACAGATCAGGAATCAGCACATGAGGTAAAACGAAACTTCTGAAAGGGGCACTGAACTGCCACTCCCCATAAAACACCCTCGTTGCAATGCTGATCATCATGGCTGCAGCAGGTCTTAACTAAACAGACTGCACTGAACCAGAGAGTGGCTCATGTTCCAACAGCTGCAGTAACTTCTCCCAGCACAGAGCAGGCAAGTGTGTCAGCAGTTGGTTTGCACAGGCCAGGAGACCAAGCTGTGATGAAACAACCAGGCAACTGCAGCCAGTGCTCTGAGCCAGCTTGATGTGCTTCAGCTGTGTGGCACAAGATTGGCAGCAGTGTATTTCCCTATAGCAATTGTGTAACCAGTTGCTTCAGTTTTTTATCCCAGGCCTCAGACACCTTTCCATGTCTGTCTTCCCAGGCCCCAGAGTCATAATTCATACTATACACCTTTTACATTTATATATATAAATATATAAACCTTGCTGAGTCCTAACCTTGTGAGCCTTGTAAGAAAAGCACAGCAAAATTCATCCCAAAAGACTGCTGCTGAAATGGGCCTTAAGCCCCAGCCAAGGTGTGACATTGTAACTGTAAAGGGCTTGGGGACCTGCAGTTTGCATTTTTCTTACAGCAAGAAAGACCCCTTTCTTCTTCTTCTAGCTCTGCAAAATGGTTGTTTGCAAGCAGCACCTTTTCAGGCCTCCATACCTGCCTCAAATATCCTAGAAAAAACAGAGAACAGTTTTTTGCAAGGGGAGGTATCCCTGCTGCTGCAGACCAAGATAAATCCCCCTCATCGCTGATACACAATGCTAACTATGTATTTTATCTCTCAGTCCCAGTGTCTTGGGGGGATAGGGAAGGAAGGGACAAAAAAGTCAAATACTTTTGTCAGGAATGTACGAAATAATGCAGCTGGTAAGTTGAGTAAAAGAACTGTTTGCAGGATATTGCTTGGTTTCTTGAAGTGGAGGGGTCCAACGGTACCACAGGACAGAGCTGAGAAGTGCATCACTGCCAGCCAGCTTACAAGGCTCCCTGATCAATTCCAGCTTAGCAAGGAGGAGCAACATGAAAACAGCCATCCTGGACCCGACCACAGATCCACCCAAGCCAGCATCCCACCTCTGCTAAGAGTTGTCCACAATGGTGATACTTTGCTGTTCCTGTTCCCCAAAAATGTTAATTTATGGGGCAAATGCTAAACTTCAGTAGCTGTGTAGTATATTTTCCCGTATCCAAAAGACATCCTCTTAAGAGTATCTCAAGTTGGAAGAGACCCATAAGGATCATAGCTCCTCACAGGACTACCTAAAATTAAACTGCATGACTAAGAGCATCCATGATAATCATAAAATTTCTCCAACTGCCTTCTGATCTTGAATCACAAAGCTGCACATGGCAAAAATTCACAAACTCCAAAGTTTAATTATACACTGGATAAAAATAAACCCATCTATTTTTAAATCTGCTTTAGTCTGATAACTCCTATAGAAACCCCTCCGTATTTTTGACCACTTTGCTTTGCTGCCATTTTTATGTATTTTAATTTCTACCTCTGTATAAAAGAGACCAAAGCCACATAAGCCAATATAACTCTAAGAATTTGTCTAGCATAGCAAAAGCTCAACTTATTGACAAAAACCTAAGAACGAAGACAAACCTAAGAACAATAAACAATTTGTGCAGGTTAAGTACACAAGCTAAAAAGAGACATGTCTAGATGGGCCAGGTGACTGTGCAGGCATTGCAGCAAAGCATATAAACCACTGAAAGAAAAGAAAGAGATATCCTAAGGATATTCATGCCTGGCAACTTAAGTTTTTTTCTTAAGCTGACCTGCACCTACTTTGGAGGACATTAAGGAAAAGGAAAAAAGCACCAGTACAGGCAGCACTCAAGAATTGATGATTTCCAGTATCACCTTAACAAACAAGAAAGTCTTTCTATGGAACACCCTGCAATATTAAAACTTAAAAAAAATAAATTAAATTGAAGTTCAACTAAATGTTGTTTTCAATTCTTTTGAAATCTGAATTGTTCTGTCCCATTTAAATTACAGATCCAGATGTATTAGAATCTCAAGAACACCAATAAGCATGAATATGAGTAGGAAAAATGCCAAATAACAAAAATAATACATTTCTCCTTTTTGGTTTGCATAAGAATTTACAGAAATTAATACATCAGAGTTCTGGCTGGTGTCACACTGGATCACATCAGAGCAAGACCCTATAAAATCATCAGTGAGAGAAACAGGTTTTAGGGAAGAAAGAGCATTCAAAATATTCTCCAATATTCTAACACAACATGTTTACGTGGATCAGTATCTGATCAATCGTTTAAACAAGACCAAGAAAACACCATTAGGTAAACAGAGAGGTTCTTCTCTGAACACAGCATTTAAAGAATTATCCACCATTCTTTTATCCACAGTTACTTCTGTGACTGCTCATCCTGCACAACTTTTCCTGAGAAGAGTGCTCACTGTTTACGTGACTGTGTATGGTCTCTAGCTTACAACACACAGTGATTTATTTAACCTCTGGCAGCCTTTCCCATGTCTTGTGGCTTGAGACTGCTGTCCAAAGATAACTTTAGGCTTAAGGCCAGTTTTTAAGGCATGTCTGTAAAGCTGAAACATAAAACAACAAAACAGTAATATATAGATCTAAAAGATGAAGCCAATCCAGAGCCATCATAAGAAATTGCAACAGTTAACAAAGACTTCATGTACTGCTTGTAGGCACTGCTTTATCTAGTGCTGGCTCACAGCTGAGAGAGCATCATAAAAAATGGTTTTGAGCACAGCAGTTCTCAAGTACAAGTCCCAAACTATTACAAACTGGAGCAGCACAAGCAACTCCTCGGTCTTCCCTGGGGCCTACAAGCAGCAATAAGCAAAACCTGCCAATAAGCTGTATTTGTAGGAGTCTTGCAGAGACAGACAAGCTGTCTGTTTGCCCCATTGGCCACCACTCCCTGGCCAGAGCAGAACAACCCATTCAGTTTTTAGCATAAAAATTAAGGTATGGTTGGATTACAAACCAGATGAAAAAAAGCAAGTCTAATCCTGCTCCATTCTTACATACTATTGGTGCAGTTACTTCTCAGGAAACTGCATCTAGAGGCTGACTGAATCAAATGTTGTCTGTATTTCAATGCAACATTAAAAAAAATACGACAACCTTAAATGGGGGGCAATCCAACAAAGCACTGAACGGATTAATGCGATTACTATATCAAAACTATTCCTACTCTAGTGGATGCCATAGGATATCCACCGCCACTATCATGTCACAGACTAGTCACAGGTACAAGGTTTGTTTAAAGGAAACCAAACAATATTGAAAAGTTGATTTAATAAGATGAATTTATGGGGCAAATACCAGTATCCCCAACAAAAAAAGGAAATGATACAGGGCATGATCCACTGTTGATACTGTTTTCTCTTTCCAGGAATGACACCGGGAATGATGCCAGCACACATCCCCTGGAGATCAGGTTAGCCATCAAAGGATTGCTTATCCTTCTCACAGGAGCACCCATTGCCAGCATGAACCAAATTTGGTTCACACGTCAACAAGCTACCCACAGGCTGGAGATCCTCACTTATTTTCTTTATTTTAATCAATATGGTAACTATAGTACATTCCACACTATATATGTTTCTTCTGTGAAGAAGATGTACTGTGAGTACAATCTACTGTGCAAAAGGTAAATTGGGCTAATGCTTGTTATTGAACAGTATTTCTGTATGGTGAAGTGTGGAGAATAACTTGATGGATGGCACTGTTGCAGAGGCCTTTGTGATACATATTATTAACATTTAACAAAACCATAATAATTAGGTAACCAAAAATTTCCCTCAAATTACAACTGGAACATAGCATTAACCTGTTTATAGGCAGAGAAGCAAGAGGTGACCCCACTATCACTCTGTGGAACACCATGAACTGACTTCAGACATGGGGGAATTGTGATGGTGCATTCCCTCCTGCACCTCCTCAGGCCTGTTATCTCAGGAATTACCTCCCTCAATTGCAGCGCAAACGAAATGGCACCATTGTTACTGGACTTTTTTCCTCCAAAATTTCAGGTAGTTACAAACTTGGCTTATGGCCAGGATGGAAACATACTGATGACTAAAGCCAAACATCTCCTGACCCAATAAAGAGCAGTACCAAGAGAGGCCCTTTGAGCTCTCCCAGACGACAGCAGGCTGTGACCAACATCTCTCTGATGGGACACCTCCCAGAGCTCATGAACCCTCAAGTCTGCCATACTTGAAAGACCATCCCCCTACAGCCCTCAAGGAGCGACTCTTGCCTTTTGAGAAACATAAATGGATTTGATGTATTCCACTGAACTTAAGGGGAACTCTTCATCCTAACTTTGTACATAGGTATAGATGTACACACCCCTGTGCCTTTGTGTGAATTATGGCCTATGTAGTAACTAACAGAGTGAACCTTGCCTTCAAACTCTGCTAGGTGACTAGGGTTAAACTCATATCAAATACTAAATTATTAGAGCAGGTATGCTTACCAAAACAAAGGTAGGAATTATTAAAAAATTAATATTATTTGAAAGTAGCTAAGTGCTTGCTTGATGTAAGTAGCTAGAATTGTTACAGCAAGCTGAGCTGTATAGCTGTATTGTGTAAGTCAAAGATGGATCAGAGTGAAGCCTGGAACTAACAGCCTAAACATTACTTATAGTTAGAATAGACAAAACTGTAATTTAAATATTACTTAAAAATTAATAGCTGGAGCAACCACATTATAACATGGACTACAGAACTGACTGAAACCCCCACAGAAACAGACCTAAGAGGATGCGAAGATGCCCATATAGCAAACACTTGGTAACAAACCAGCAAAGCAACGAAGGGCAAGAAGGGCCCAGACTCTAATATGGCTATTGATCCAGACTGTCAGGTGATGGGTGTGGAGTTTAGACTGTAATAATTGCCCAAGGATTTCTTCATCTGGAGTCCCTCTTTTGAGGCACCTAGCTCAAGCTACCAGCATTAAATTAAATTAAAATTAATCTGTACCAATAAATCTGATGGAGATGAGAGCCTAGTGTCAAAAAGTTCTTTAACCTCTATACTGCAGTAAGTTTATCAGAAATGCTTATAATCACTCTTAACTGTCTTTTTTTGTTAGTGTTCTAGATACTTCTACCAGAGCAGGACAATAAACCATTCAATACACAGTTTGGTACCTCACATGTTGCATTTTAACAGGCAGTAAAGTCATTTACTGTGACACACGGTCCAAGTGCTTTTCTACCAATACAGACACGTATTGTGCTCACTGCTGACCGATCAGGAGTATATCTGTAAAGGCAGAAACCCTATTCTTCCTCTGTGATTTTTTTTTTGTTTGTTTGTTTGAACCTCTTTTTCCCGGTAACTGAAAGAAACCCCAGCCCACCCCGCAGCTGGGCAGACACAGGTGCAATAGTGAGAAGACACACGGCTGTTCAAGCCCAGCCGATTCCCTCGGGCGAGGCTCTGCCCTCCCGCCGGCCCTACGGATAACGCCGGCGCTTCCGTGGGTTTCTGCAGCTTCCCGTTCCAGCCCGCGGGTCACCCATGCCGGGAGCCGGATCCCCACCGCCCGTCACGGCCCCGGCCCGGTCCCAGCCCACGGCGAGGGGGAGCCCCGGGTGCGCTGAGCCCGCACGGCCGAGGCCCCGGGCACGCCAATGCCAGGAGAGCGCCGCTGGTGCACGGGCATCTCTCGGCCTCGCCGCAGCCCCTGCGGTCCCGGTCCCCGCACCCACAGCTCCTCCGGCCCCCTCGCGGCTCCCCGCCCGCCGGCCAGTGCGCACCCGCGGCCCTTCGCCGGGCAGGCGGCGACACCGGCCCCGGTAACGCCGCGTACGTGTCCGTGGCCGGACTCCTCCACGAGGCAAGCGTCGCCTTCTCCTGGCGGGCCGTCAACGCGCGAGGAGCAGCCGAGCGGCCGCCTCAGGAGCTGCCGGGCGGCTCCGGCCCCCCCCGCCCCGCCCCCTCAGAGCCGCCCTCTCCTCCGCCCCGCGCCGCTACGGGGCTGGGCCGGGCGGAGACACCCACCGCCCCCGCGGGCACCTCCTCCCGGCGGCGCGGCGGAGGCGGCCGCGGCCTGGACAGGAGTCGGGGCCGGGGGAGCGGCGCGGCGAGAAATGGCGGCCAGGTCGGGCTGAGCGGAGGGGACGGAGCTGCACCATGAGGCTGCTGCGCGCCCTTCTGCGCAGCGCCTCCCCGGGCAGCATCCCGCAGCAGGTGGACTTCTACTCACGTTTCTCCCCCTCGCCGCTCTCCATGAAGCAGTTTCTGGACTTCGGTGAGTCCCCGCCGAGCCGCCCTCGACCGCTGCCCCTCCTCCCACAGGTGCCTGTGAGGAGCGGGACAGCCGCGACCTCTCACCCCGTCAGCGCTGCCCGGCTGTTGCTTATCTCTTTTAATGCCGTGCTTTCTGGCAGAAAAGGGCTCTGCTTCCTTCTGGGGCAAGGGAACCTAGTTGGCTCATTCCCGGAGACTGCAACTATAACAAGGTTGAAATTTAGCTGAAAACTCCAGTTTTTGGCACCACCTGGGTAGTTGAGTGTTTTCCTGCAGAACCGGCAGCGTTGGGGAGAGGGTGGGAACAGCTGTGACAAGTGGTAGCTTTAGAGCAGTGACTCAGACAGGTGAGATTGGTTAAGCCTTTTGCAAAGCAGCACGCGGCCTTCTAAAGGCATTTTCCAAACACGTGAAACGTTTCGCCTCAGCTGGCACTGAGGGGCTAAAACAGTCATCACTTCTCAATCGCCTGTCTGTGCCCTACAGGAACATCCTACCCAAACGTTGTTTTAGAAGGTGCGTGAGAGAAGGAACAGGATGCAGACACCAAGAGCCATCCTGGAGGATTTAGAATCTAGTCTTGAAAATGAGTAAATCAGTAACAGGATACTCAGTCTTAGGTCTGTGCCAAAACCACTCCTAATGCTTCCAGGTTTGACTGTCAGCTTGGAAACAAAAGGGATCACAGGAATTGTTCTATTCTGCTTCAAAGCAAAGACCACATAGAGAAAGGCTATGTAAGTCACACTGAGAAACCTTTTCAAAGCCTGAGGTTGGAGCCATTCTATAATATGTTCTGTTTCTGTACCCAATGCGCTTTGTTGTGCATACATGTTTACGTAAGTGTTAAATATTTAACTAGTTGTTAGTTTCATGGCTTTTATAGTTTTGTAAGTAAAACCTAAGTCAGAACTAATCCTAGAACCCCAAACTTTGTATAAGCAGAAAGACTTACAAAGAAGACTTTCTCGTAATTATCTGCTGTCACTTCATCCATCTATTCAGTGTTTCACTTGTGGCAATGAAATGTATCTGACATTTAAAACTCCAGATTCCTACAGGAACCCCACCATATGTTCTGTTGCTACCATACTTTTAAGCAAAGAATCTTGCAATTCAGAGTTTGTTTTGACCTGTATTATTCTACCACTACTGATAACATAATGCTTACCATAAAATCAGTGTTATTTTCAAGGCACACTATTTCCTTGTGTCAAAAGACAGGCTACTTTTTTGCTCTTAGCAGTACCTGAACATAAGGTAAAAATAATCTTGGAAACTTTAAAATATTTTTTTCTCTCTTTTGCTTAAGGATTTAATCACAGAGAGTAAAAGCTAATAACAGAAATAAAAAAAAGAGTGCAAGACAGAGACAGTATTTGTCTGTAAGACATTCTGTAGCCATTATAATCTGATGGTGTTTTCAGTAGCGATTCTTTTTTTTTGCCCCTTTTGCTAGAGTGAGAGCAGTCAAAGAGGAAATAATAAAATCTGGTAAAGCTAACTTTTAAAAATGAAATATTCTATAAGCAAATTTAGGTGTGGTCTTGGGTTATAAGACCACAGCATTTTCTGTAGGAGTCTTACCCATTCTTTGCCTAGATACAGACTGTAGCTGCACAGGGAAAGAGTCATTTGCCTGTTCAATTTGCCTGCCCTATACTGCCTTCCATATTTGACTCAGGATTGCAAAGATAAGGCCTTCAGATACAAAAAATATTTTGTGGAATGTAATTTGCTGTGTATTTGAGGCATTTAAAGATGATATTTACATTCTAATACCTCCGATCTCATCTGTTCTTGGAATTTTACCCAAGAAAAGAGAAAGGCCAGTAACAGTCATGCCTGAAATGCAGTCTGACTAGGGAGAAGAATGAAAGGTTTCTAGGCAGAGGTCCTATGTAGACAACACATAATGCTGGTGTGTGCTGTTGTGGAGGAGTTTCTTGTAAATTATTCACTTTCTTATTAACTGACATTCTTTCATCAGCGTAGTTTATAATGTGTCTGAGTCTGCATGCTTTAAAGTAAACTGCTCTATTTCAATTTGGTGAAGATTTTTCATGTTTAAGGCACTCCCAGCTTCCTTTTTTCTTTCCTCATACCTTCTTTTAATCTTCTTCCCGAACTTCCCCTTGCCAAATGGAAGGAGTGAACTGAGGAGTAACACAGGAGTTAATTTTTAGGAGATACCTGTTGTGAAACACCAGACCTGAAGTATGTACTTCACTGCAGGAGACGGGCAGGTTAGGAAGTTCAGATGCTGTTTAAGTGACACTCTTGAAGTCTAGAAAGAAGTCTGGCTGAGAACGAAGTGCAGAGTTTCTTAGTCTCTTCCCCATGCTGCACCCTCCTTTCTTGCCTAGGAAAACAAGCTTTGTGGAAGTAAATGTAGGTCTTGATTTTAATAACCACATTTAATTGCCACCCCCACAGATGACACTTGCCCTTACAAAAGGACAGGTCAGTTATCAACAGAGGCAGTATTTTCACTTCTAGCTTTTAAAAAGGTAAGAATTTAAATGTATTAGTATCCTAATGGCTAAGCAGAGTAGCTGTCCTACTTTCATTTCTTTCTCACTATTCATGTGAATTCATTCATCTGACTTCTGTTCCTGTAAGACTGAATTTAAACTACAACAGACTTAGCTGAAAATGAGATCGATATTACTGGATTTATTTTCTGAAAGTGTTTGAGGATGAGTTATGGTAATTCACTAAAATCAGTGATCAAAAGCAGGGTGTATGGAACTATGATACTTCATAAATAGTTTCCTGCGCTGGTTTCATTTGCTTCTCTGACATGCTCAGAATGACATACTGTTTGATCAGTGCTGGTTAGAGTCAATGTTTGCTGCAAATAAAATGAACAATATACATGGAGAAAAGCCATATTTAAAGCTGTATAGTATGGGTCTGCAACTGTTGCATTAACTTCTCTTTTTATATTGAAGATTCTCATTACAGCCAGAGGTGGATTTCTGTATGCGATAAATTTTGAAACACAAGTGGGCTGGTGCCATGAAAGAAACACTGGCTTACCAGCCTGGCTGAGACAGCTTTGAAACTAAGGCATAGGCCTCTTGTGCAAGAAGGTAATAGTTTGTGTAGTTCTCTACCATAAGCATTGACTTAATTCTGATGTCATATTGGTCTTAGGATCTGAAAATGCTTGTGAAAAGACTTCATTTATGTTTCTGCGACAAGAGTTGCCTGTGAGATTGGCAAACATAATGAAGGAAATAAGCTTGCTTCCAGACAACCTCCTAAGAACACCTTCAGTTCAGCTGGTGCAGAGCTGGTAAGAACAGTGACATCCCATTCCTTGAAGAGTGACCTTCTGCATATACACAGGGTGGAGGAACTCACTGTCTTCTACTGAAAGAACATTCATAGGATTGTTACGTGAACGTCACTTATTTATACTGAGATATTAAATACACCAGTGTCATCAGAAACTAAATTTACAGATGTGGGAAATAACCTTTAGGACCAATCAGAGAACCCACAAGGGAATTAAAAATCATTAAGTATTGCACACAGTCATGTATGAGGATACATTTTTTTTTTTTTTTAAACAAAAATCCACCAGAACAATGGAACTTACCTGAAAGCGAAGAAGCTAGTTGAAGAAAACAACAAAAGCAGACTAAAGCACAAAATGTTTGCAAAATATAGTAAAAACCATTTACAAGACAGGTTATTGCAGATTGAGAGTAAAGGTATAGAAAATATGAAGAAAGAGCAATAGGAAGCTCCCAAAGCCAAAATATAAAACAAAAGAGAGAACATGAAGGTATTAAAGTAAAAAAGACATCATTTGAAAAATAAAATTTGCTTTCAAGTAAGGAATTTAGGCATAAACTATTTTAAGATGAAAGCTAAACAAAGAGATTGCTTGGCAACTGCTAAAGGCACAAGGATTTCTGTAAAGGCTTTTAGAGAACACAAAATCTTCCAGTAAGTGGGATTGACTAGATGACTGAATATGAAAAGAGCTATCAATGAAGATGAAGGCTTTTAATGAAACACAAATGCTTACATTCCTATGATACTAGATGACATTGATCAAATGGGAAATTAATTCCATTTGGGCAAATGTAAAGTAGAACACAGGGAAGAACCTTCTCTCTCTGTGTGCTTGCTTGCTTACAATGGAAAAAGAAGTTTTGATACTGCTGGGAGTATTTTTCTGGATATGTCAGTTGATGGCAAGAAGGAAAATAATGTTAGGACCTAAATAACAAATGGGGAGGAATATAATTGTACCACTGTGTTAGCCCATTATTCCCCTGAATTGCATGCAGCTCCATCCTGAACAGAAAAGACCAAGAGGGATAATCAGAGGGTTGGAACAATTTCTACGTGAGGAGAAACCAAATAGAATTCTTCAGCTTGGAAAATAAGTATCTAAGGAAAGGGATGGCAGAAATACTTAAGTCGTGAACAAATGGAAAGATTTTTCTAATAACAGGAACTTGCTGGGGCTACAAATAAGTGATCACCTACTGGGTTTAAAACACAAAGATGATACATTATGCATTCTAATTGAATTGTGGAATTCATTGCTCGGGAAATTTTGGAAGAAAACATCATAAACACATTCAAAGGAATCTTAACAAAATTCACAGGGGAGACAGGTAGAATGATTTGGAAACAAGCAACATTGGAAGACCACAAATTGCTAACCAGAGAGATCTGGGGAGGCATATTAGAATTGGTCTTTATCCTGTTTGTTTCATTTAAAGGTACGTCCAAAGTCTTCAGGAGATTCTTGACTTTAAGGACAAAAGCTCAGAAGATTCAGAGGCTATTAACAGGTAAGGCTTTGCTGTCACATACGTTAGTATCTTGTTAATATTGTATGGAAGAACTGTCAAGAAAACAATAGCTTAAAAAAAAATTCCTATCTCAAACCTTTACAGGAGAATTGCAGCAGTGTCATCCCCTGTCCCTAAAAGGAGGGTACATTAAAACAAGAAATGAAGCACTTTAGCATAATGTCATTCTGTAGAATGCTCTGGTCAGTGTTGGCTGACCATGCGTGTCATTTGACAGGCATGGGTTGTTTTGCATGGGAACAGTTGGTATGGTTTTCTCTTTCTCTTGGCAGTAATCAAGCTAATAAATAAATAAATAAATAAATAATTTTATAAATAGTCAAAATAGTTGATTACTGGTTGCTTCAATGCTAGTCACCTGAAATACACTGTAAAGACTGACCTGCCTTCTTAGTGCAGTAGGCAGGCGTCTGATATTTTTGTATGGAAGTCTTCATTTTTGTAGACAGGCACTCTGTTTGCCTTGAAAGTGAAATACTAACAATGTATTCATTTTAGTTTTACAGATACTGTGATAAAAATCCGGAATCGACACAATGATGTAATTCCTACGATGGCTCAAGGAGTAATAGAATACAAGGAAAGCTTTGGCATTGATCCAGTGACCTCACAGAATGTGCAGTATTTTTTAGACCGCTTCTACATGAGTCGCATTTCAATCAGAATGCTCCTTAATCAACACTGTAAGTGCCAGTGTTGAAAGGAGGGGAAATGATACCTGTATACATGTCAGCTGTATTTTCCTTTAATGTTTAAGTGCTTTATATGTACTAAAGTGCCCCCTGGGAGTATACTATTTGCCTTTCCATTTATACCTCATTCTTAGTACAAGTCCTAAAATATTTATTGATAGTAGGCTTTCAAGTATGGTGAGGACTGGAATTATAGATTGCCTGTGAATTTTTTATTTAGCAAAAACCAAGAGACAAACTAAAATTATAAAATTATACTGGATATTAAATAATGTTTTCTTTTATGGCAGCTTTACTGTTTGGTGGGAAAATTAATCCAGCTCATCCAAAACACATTGGAAGCATCGATCCTAACTGCAATGTTGTTGAAGTTATTAGAGGTAAATTCAGATGATAAGAACAAGAATCCTGAAAACTTACATGAATGTCTATACTAAGAGCAAATACCCATCCTGATATTCATATACTGTTTAGTTCTTTCCTGTCTGGAGCAGAAGTTTTGTTTCTTTTTCCTGTAAACCCAGTTTTTGTGAGAAAATACACACCTCCCTGAGAGTGCACAGCACTTCTAATTTTTGGTTTTTTGGCAGACTCTAAAGGAGGGAAAAAAAAAGTGAGAGTGGGAAATGTAACTTCCTGTGTTTATTATTATAGATGGCTATGAAAATGCCAAGAGTCTTTGTGATTTATATTACATGAGCTCTCCAGAACTTATCCTTGAAGAGTTGAATGGTAAGTGAATATGGATAAGGCATGGTCTTGAACATCATGATGGCTTCCTTCTAGAGGAGTTGGTGGTAAAATGTTCTCCTACTTTTCATATAGTTCATGTGTTCTCTCTGTCTACTGTAAGAAATAGCTTGGGTTTTTATAAATCTGGCAGAATGCTTTCCCCATTCCTCCCTTTAATCAGAAAACTGACATAAATAGAAGTTTTTGATACTACAGCTGTTGATACAACAAATTTTAGCAGGCTCCTTCCCTCCCTAAGATTTCATGTGTCTTCACCTGATTACTGCATCTCACCTTCTCTGCATTTCTTGCAACACTTTAAAAGATTTATACAAGACATTCCATTCCATCTTCATGATACCTATGAGGAGGTTATTAGAAAGCAACTATGATATGCCCTGATCAGTGATGCCACAGTGGGTTTTAAGATTAATTTCTAAAGCAGCAAGCAACATTTGAAAATCTTGACTATGACTTTTGATTAACATACAATTTTCCAAAAGATTTCTGTTCACATTTTCCTTCTTTAAATTCAACAATACAAATTCACATTTTGAATTACTGTGGAAATGAATAAAAGATGCCTCATTTGCTATTTAGTTATTTAGACTCTCTTCTCTCCAGCTAAATCACCAGGACAGCCCATGCAAGTGGTATACGTGCCATCACATCTCTATCATATGGTTTTTGAACTTTTCAAGGTCTGTGTATTTACCATTAATTACACAATTCTTTCATATATCTTTGTTTACTGAGATTGTATTGCTTTGACTTTTTGAACCAATTCTAGATAATAGTGTGTTTTTGCAAGTGCAAACTTCCTGCCATTTGACTGCAGGAACACAGCTACACTGTACTATTACAGAAGCAGTAATTGCATACAAAATGAACAGCTTTGGAAGGTGTATCTCTTCTACCTAGCCACTGAATACCTTCTGATTGACAGCTTAAATCTTAAAACATATGAAGACATTAGTTAATAAAGCAAGTGAGAATAAGATATCACAAAAATTGTGTATCTTCAAATCTGGTAAAGTGTGTAACAGGTCCTAAGGAGCTTTCCTCAAGCAGTTCAGTCCTAGACTTTTCTTGGACTTTGTGTCATATTGCATGTACTATGTGCATTATAAAGAATTCTAGAACAAAAACTCTGTACATTAAACTATTCACATTTCCTTTAAAAAAATTAAATATTTGAAGTCTCTGTATTCTAATAAACTACATATATACTGATACTGAATAAACCAGAAATATTAAAAAACCCATTCTAAACCAATATACACTTGTTGTGATTCTTAAATACAAGATAAAAATAACTACTAAATTGATGTTTTAAGATAATATACAAAGTGAGCAGGATTTAAGTTGTACTTGAAAATTACAGAATGCAATGAGAGCCACCATGGAACATAATGCTGATCGATGCATTTATCCTGCAATTCATGTACACGTCACCTTGGGAAATGAGGATTTAACTGTGAAGGTACTCACTTTTTATTATTTTGAAGGTTATTTTGATTAGGGTTTTTTTTCCTGTCGTGAGCAGCATATTGTAACTTGAGCTGCTGATCTGGTTCCATCAATAGATGGTATGTGATGACGTATGTAAGTAAAAAGACCATTATGGAATTTCACCTACTGCCTCAGCAGGAAATTAATGAAGAGGTTGCAGTCACACTGAGGGTTCTGCAATAGCATCCTGTACTTGCTTGTGTCTCACCTAGCTTAGAAGCAACCACGACTAAAAATGAAGTAGCATCTTTATACAATTGTAACATCAGCATTTTGTAAGCGACAATGACAGAGCTATGCAGGTGTGAAACAACTGAAGAGAGCGAAATCTATATTGTATATTCCACACACAACAAACCTCCTGAAGTACAGTTTGCAGTTTCTTCTTTTTCTGTACAACATCCGTGTTGGATTTCAAAGCCCGACTGCAAGCACTGGGTTTTTCATAGGTCTAACTAAACTGTAGTAAAACAACTCCTTTGACTTACTTCTTCAGTAATAGGTTTTAGTAAATTATACATAATTGGCAGTTTAAGTATATATTCTTGAGGAATAAAGATAAAATACACAGAGAACCTGGCATTTGTTAAAAGGTACAGATAGTGACTTCAGTCAAAAGTGTATTATGACCAAGATAAAAGCAATGCACAATTCAAGTAGAATTTCCTTGCCTCCAAGAGATTATGAATGCTTCTTATGGTAGTATTTTATTTAATGGTTTGGATAAGGGATGAAAGGGAAGGATTCATCTCTCTCTGGTCATTGTTGGAGACGAGAATTAAAGAAAACCTGTAACGTAGTAGGGACAGCTTCAAATAATGTTTTACCTGAATTTACTCTGGCTTATTTTTTGAGAGAAGGTGTCTTTTATAAAAATGTATTCAGGGATATAAAGCTAAATGCTCCTTCTTGTTCCAGATGAGTGATCGTGGTGGTGGTGTTCCTATGAGGAAAATTGACAGACTGTTCAACTATATGTATTCAACAGCACCACGTCCTCGTGTTGAGACATCACGAGCTACACCTTTGGTATGCAAATCTTTTATACCCTGGCACCATGGATATGTCTAATTGTCACAAAAACCATATAGCCAAAGCTATGAAATACTGATTTTATAGATACTACGCTGAGTAATACTTAAATATTACTTAATTCAAGCAATTCAGGTATTTTTCAAAAAATAACTGGAAAATGGCATAAAATACTAAAGATTATTTAAATTTGTTCAAGATTCTTTTTCTCTACTAAATCTAAAGATCAGTCACCTCAAGCAGAACACTTAGCTATGCTGCGCGTACCGTAGTGAGAGCAGGATTCTGAATTATTTTTGTAGCCACTGAATGAAAGGAAGAATAATTACAGCAATGACTTTGGATCAAGGCCATAGTTCATTTGTATTGTGTAGTCAATTGTACCATCCCCCAGCAAGGATGAAGGTGCACAGATGTGACAGGGCATATGAAGAATCTACTTTGGTCTCATGTAACGTAATAAATGCACAAGAAATAAAGCCTAAGCTCTCAGAAATGAGAATTTCTGAACAGCTTTCCTGTATTTATTCTCCTACATTGCATCATTTAAAAATACATATAGTTCTGCATGTAGATGACTCTGCAAGTCACTAAACACTAGATCTTTACACAGAAGTGTTGTGTACGCTCATTCAGAGATTACCTCTAAATTTAGTATTGAAACAAAAAAATCACACAACACTTCAGGGCTACATCCTGCTCCTGCAGTCAGGGCTTGGTAGAATTTTAGTATAAGCTGCAAATTCATAGACATTGTGTCTTGAACCTTTTAAATATGTTCTGATGATGAAATGTATCTGACCTAAGAACACTGAGTACTTAAGATTAGTAGCTCCATGAGGCGTGACACAGGCACAGCACAGTTTTCTCTAATGGCATCTCTTCAAAAAGCTACCATAATACAAGAAGTGTTATCTACAAGCCCTGTCTGACAAAGGAATGAAACAGTTTTCTCATAATCACAATCATCCATGCATTCTTGTGGTTTTGGGGTATGTAATAGCTTGGGGGGGGGCATAATAGTTAACATCTGAACTCCTGTTACTGTCAAACATCATGCTTAGTTTGTCTATTTTACCTATTAAGTTAAAACAGAAAATGCCACTGATTGATGCAATTAATGAAAATATACTTTTTCTCCTATCAGGCTGGATTTGGTTATGGCTTACCCATATCACGTCTGTATGCACAGTACTTTCAAGGAGACCTGAAACTGTATTCCTTAGAAGGCTATGGTACAGATGCAGTTATTTACATCAAGGTATGATGTAACACTCTACATTTCACATTTATCAGCAGCTCTAATGTGAACTGCTAGTGGAACTCCGTGTTCTGTTACAGTAACTTCAATTAAAAAGAATCATCAGCTACAGCCTTTTCTCCATACAGGCCTTATCAACAGAATCAATTGAAAGACTCCCTGTATACAACAAAGCAGCCTGGAAACATTATAAAGCAAACCATGAAGCTGATGATTGGTGCGTGCCAAGCAGTGAGCCAAAGGACATGACCACTTTTCGCAGTATGTAGCTTTTTTCTCAGCAGTTCATAAGAAGTAGGTTTGTCTGTAAAGGGAATTTAAAAGACCTGATTTATACCAAGATGTTGAGCCACTTTTGATACATGAAAGTAATTTTAAGTGGTGTAACAGAAAGTTTAGAGTAATAAGGCTTTTCTGAAATTAAAAAACCAACAGCCACCAAAACCCCCAAACCTGCACTTATAAAGTGAGGTCATACTTAATTTGTTTCTATTTATGACTGCTTTCAGAGCTAAGTCAAAGGAGCAGTATCTTGGTTTCTATAGGGATCAAGGCAACGTCTATCACATGTGGTATTAATTAATATAATTACAAAATAGTTTTATTAGAAAAACTATTGAAAAAGCTCACTGGAACATTTTTCCTTTATACAATACTACAGATTAATGAAAACCTCATGTAAGAACTATCGAGCTCATTGCTATACCCTTGCAACTGTATGGCACTTTCTGTTTTATCTTAAGCGTGCTGAAGCTTAATTTTGCCAAGTTAGATATGTTGCCTACATACATTGCCTACATCAAGGGGGTTTTTTCAGCTGTAGAAATCATACATCTCTCTAGGGATAGAAAATTTTAAAAAGCATTTTTTTAACAGCTACTACTGGTATAATGTATCTCAGGTATGTGGCATCAGTTGTACTTCTTTGGTTGTAATGTGAATATATAACAGATGTGAAAAACTTACATTGCCCTGATCATTGTGAATTAAAAAATAGCATTGGCTTGTGTACAGTAGAGAAATGTTATCTTGCATTTGCCTGTATTTCTGTAGGTCATACCAAAACGCAGTATCAACATTCTAGCCTTTGTAAGATCTCAGACTTGGGTATGTCAGGTACAGCTGTAAATGGAAACTATTTTAATAAACAGATTTTAAAAATTTGTGTGTAACAGGGCATCTCTATTACTTTGACAGTATAAACTACCTTCTCAGGAGTAATTAGAGTAAGTGGAATTAACAGTTTTTGAAAATACCTTTCATTTGTGATATGCTTCTGGCCTCATTTTTGTAGTAACTGGAAGTCACACTGTAACATAAACATGATAACCACAACATGTTGATCAGTCAAAGACAAACTGTCAAAACACACAAGGGAAGATAGAGATGGGAATGAATATTACATTTCAGATATGAAGTCCTTTTAATAAAGAATTCAACTTACCGCCTACTGTACCAGCTTTGTTCAAATCATACACATCTGTGTTGCACCTCGATCCCTGTCACTCCTAAACATTTTAGGAGTGATGCAGTTAAAGCCATTGAGAACTAATCCTCTTCTCAGTTAATTAAACTGCTTGTAATTCTGTGGTTTTTGTTCTGCAGCAGACATGCATAATTCCTCAGAAACAATAAGCCTAGCTTTTGCTAGTTTACTGTCTCTGCACAGAGCAGAAGGTGAGATACCACAAGTGAAGGGGATAGACAGGATGTTGGAAATTGAAGTCATGCTACTCTAGTTGTACCTGAGCCAGATTCAAGATTTGTCACTTGCTACCTCCCTAGCTAAGTTCTGCAAAACAATGAAATGGTTTTATATCCTGGTTCAGCTAATGTAGGTAACTTTAACAGAAGTGCGCTACAGACTGGGCTGTATACACAGTTAAAGCGACAGTCTGAGGGAGGATTATTGTAGCCTAATTGCCACCAGAACAGTAGGGTTACCTATTCCACTCTAGCTTGTGGGAATGTTGAGGCCCCTATTTTTCTTCCTTACAATGATGTGAGGTGGTAACTGGCACAGCTTTCAATCTGCAGGGCTAAAAGTGAGAGGAACTGAGAGCTGTTCTATTCTTTGTCCCTGCAAGAGGATGTGAGGAATGCCATATAGTGTAAAATGGGGCCTGTTCAAATGCTGGAAGGGCCACTTGCAGCTATTGCTTTTGCTAAGCTAAAACTGAAAGTTACAGCAAGGGCTTTTAAAAACTCAGGTCTGAAGCTGAGCATTCTAGGCTTTAAATCTTTAACTAACTCAACTGATTTTAGTAACATCAGACAACCACAAGCAGTACTTCTGAAGGAAAGCTAACACTTTGTTTTCTACAAAGTCTGTTAAGTATTTTAGTTATTACTGAAATAAAGTCTCTTTCATGTTCTCGGCTATCTACCAACTGAATTCTGATTATTAAAACAACTTGCTGTATAATTATATTTGTATCTGTCTCTTCACCTGCACCCCAAATGATTGTGGTGAAAACACAAATGTGTAGTGTTTTGATTTACAATATTTAATCCTAGCTATAGATTTAGTCTTTGATAACTTTTGGTTTCAATAGAAGTGCAGAAGACAACTTTTGTGTTTAGTATATTCATTACTTTACTGAAGTCATTGCTAGCACACTGGTTAAGTTGAAGTGAATCACTACAGAAAAGTAGTATACTATCAAAATACTGAGATTAATAGTTTTGTATGCAAATTAGCTCAATCTTGCACTGTAAAATTAATCTTGGTTTGTGTTAATTTTTTGAAAGAATCACTGCATTTATTCATTAAAACTATTGTAAAAATGAAACTCTGTTGGGTGATTGTGTAGCTTGGTACTGAGCTCGTTCCGTGCAGCCAGCCTTCTCGTTCAACATCTGACAGATGTTAAATGCTGTGGGCTGTGATAATCAATGTTCTCATGCTCAGGTGCCAGGGGAGTTCATCACCCCTGCTATGGCCCCATCTCACCTACAACAGCTCTGCACACAGGGAAACCTCTGAAACCATTATTTCCACTAGTCTGCTTCATGAGAAAACTCTTCACAGGGTGCAACAGTAGGCTTAAAGGGAAAAGGTAATATGGGGTTCTCTCAATATTCTGTGTTCTAGCTGTGAAAGCACTCAACTTTATTGACTGAAATAATTTAAGGGTGGTTTCATGTGGGTGATCTTGAGCATTTGATGATTCCATACTTGTAATTCCTTTCTCTTTCATCAGCAGGGCAGCATTCATCTTTGGTTCAAGGTCTGTAAGTTTGGCATGCAACTCAAAGCTACTGCAAACAAAGTACATAAGTTAAATCTTGACCAAAGAATGCATAAAACTGAAATATAACCTCTTTAAAAAAGTAGTTATTACCAAGATTTTCAAACTTTATTTTGGAAATGCCTAATGTGCAGAAGCATTTCCACACAGTCCTTCTGCTGAAATTCTTAAGACATTTATACACAAAAAATAATAAATGTGAAACACCAACAGTGAATTTCATTCATTTAATTAAAATGAAAAACAGTCCATAGATTTAAAGGAGAACTTGGTCCACATAAAGAAACTATGTAAGTTTTGTTCTAGTCCATTCTAGGGTGGAACTGAAATTTAATCTAGTCTATGTTTCTGGAATAATCTAATTTAAGGAAGTGCTCTTGTATTATCTCTAGAAAATAGTATGTAAATATACAAAACACCAAGTCATGTTCTAAGCTATTTCAAGAATCAAATCCTCCTTTAAAGAGAAATATTCTGTTGTCTACAACTGAACATTTAAATACAAGGCAGAAACCCAGTGAGTCAGTGATAATTTTTCCTACAATTCTTCCCTCAGTATTTTAGGTTTGAAAAACAGTATTGTTTAAAATTAGCAAATATATAAATTTGGTCCGCAAAAAATCTTGTAGCATGTAGAAAAGAGAAATACATGTATTGCAAATTGATCTTATTCATAGCATAAATCTATAAAACTATGTATTATTTAGGAAAAATAGGTTAAAAAGGATCTTATTTATAGGCTTAAACCTTGTCCCAACACCATACGGGTAGTGTACAGAAAACTTAATATGCTTAGGATATGTAGTTTGTGAAAACTACTTAGTATTTCTTGTTATTTTCTCAGTAAATTGCAACACATAGAATTCAAAAACAATGTGCTACTAAAGAGAACTTTGAATGAAGTCCCAGAAGTACAAGAATTAAAACAAAATAATCCATAAATTTGAAATACATGCTTTCTTTTTAAATTAATTTGACATTACCATTTTCTTAATTTTTATACATCTTTAGTGGCAACAGATAAACAGACTGTCACAGACTGAATTTGTTGGCAGGATTTTTCTATTGTCCCTCTATCAGATTCAACTCTATCAAATGCTAGTTGACTAATACTGGAATGATTTTTTAATACAGCATTCTACTTTTCACAAACATCAATTTCAATGAAAAGGGCATATGACACCTTAGAAGCAGAAATGTTACTTAAGGCAGAAAGTGAAATTATTGTCTATTAGTACAGGCAGAGTCAACTAGAAATAAAAATACTGAAAATATGATTTCATTTTATTGGGCTGTAATGGGGAGGGACCACAATTTAAAAGTAAAAAACCACCTACCACGTTGAACTGTTGCACTTTCCCTCCTCCCTCAATTGTACAATTATATACAAATCTGCTGAACTTCCTCAAGATTAGGCAAGTCTGCACTAAAATAAAATGGTCATTTTAGCAGCTTGATT
This sequence comes from Dicrurus megarhynchus, assembly GCA_013399195.1. NCBI lineage: Eukaryota > Metazoa > Chordata > Aves > Passeriformes > Dicruridae > Dicrurus > Dicrurus megarhynchus. The sequence continues at coordinate 626,809 of VXAD01008399.1, forward strand.
CAAGAGTGGCCACCACTCTACCAGTCTTGCGAACTTCCTTCTCCTTCTTTTGAACCTTTTCCTTCTGCTTTTCCAGTTTTTCCTGTGTTTTTCTAATATCCTTAATTTTTTTCTTTATTGTTGATCGGTCATTTTGACTGGAAACTCCCAAAGCCTTTAGAGGGGGAAAACAAAACAAAACCTCATCAGTAATTTTTTCCAGTAGCACTGTCAACAGTGCTTGTGCATTAGCAACACAAGAAAGTGTTATTCACTTTTCTACAAGATAGTCTGCTTATCCGAAAAATAAGGACTTAGGGCCTCAAAAGCATTGTAAATAATCATCTGGGTAACAAGGTAGGTGAAATAACAGTTTCATGTTGCATTTTACAAACACGTAAACCCCTGCGAATTTCCAAAAAATAAAATCGTAAGTAGCAGTCTCCAGATATTTTTCTAGCTCTTTTTATACATGAGGAATTTTTATTCAGTAACTACTCCTTAATTTTAAGGATTTTAAAGTGTATAATTAAGAAGTGACTCAGAAGTGGACAGTACACTTCGATTTGCGATCGGCAGGTGGCAGCACCTGATTCCAAGTGCCTGACTGCACTCGCACTGTGTCAGCCCGAACAGCCTCAGGTCCACATTGAACTTTAGGCATCAACATTCAAGGTTCCACAACTGGAGACAGTCATTTGACAGGCCAGTCACTGGTATTTCCTCTGTGCCCATGAAATTTTATAAAATACAGTACATTTAGTGTTGCATGTCTATTTAAAATTCAGGCATATTTTGGAGACTGAAGTTAGACACCTTTTCCCTGCCTAAGCCCCTCAAATTCTACTCTTGGTCATTAATAGTAATTTGCCTTATGCCAGAATAGACCAATGAACTTCTTGCCTGTCCAAAATGCAGTGTGATAATCTAAACATTTAAAAGGTCACCAGATAGGACTTTAGCCTTCCCATTTGAAGAGGAAATCTGGAAGAAGCAGATTTCTAAAACTGGATCCTGCAATTCTATTTGAATTGGCTGGAACTGGCTTTGATATGACCTTCTGTTGAGATTAGGTGACAGATGTATCAAGACCCCTTGGACAATTATGCTTACTTTCATTTCCTCAAGATACAAACAATATTTGTTATTTCAATGGCTATAAACAGCCTGTCTTTAATTCTACAATCAATTACTAATAACTATCTAACTATACAGTCTCCAAGTATTTCAAAAGCAAATAACTAAAAATAAATAAATAACAAGAACAAATAACTCTATCCCTTAAAAAGCCACAAAACCAGGAAACTGGACTTTGTAGGTTAAAAATATGTCTGAATAAGCAGTGAAACCTGTACAGTTACAAATCTATCCCGGGATATTCACATACCTTTAACTTCTCACTGTCGAGCTGCATTAACTGCTGTCCATCTACGTTCATAGCTGTGAACTCTGTAATATACTGCTCCATGTTCATTCCCATTAGCCAGTGGCATACTTGCTGGGTGGTCCATTCAGAAATAGGTCTACTGTGCCATTGATTTTGCTTTCCTGTTGTTGTAAACTCATCATCCAATGCCTAACCAATTGAGAAAAGTCACAATCAGCAATATTTTACTTGATTGTATGTTGAATTCCAGTTGCCAGTTGAGTTTGATTAACAAAGTGCATTTTTAAACATGCTCTACTCTAAAAGGACTTAAGTTCTTGAAATCAGTTTGCCTAGTTTACTGTAAACAAGAAGACACTACAACATTCAACAAAAACTAAGTCAGAAACAGAGAACATAAGAGGTAAATTGGACTTATCCAAACAATGAACACACTTCCTCAGTTAGTTGGTTAAGATAGCTCTATGTTAATGTTAGATGCTACCTTACACAGCATGAAGAATCATCAAGCACTTCAACCCTATTACCGATTATTGTTAAGTGATGGAAATCCAGAATAAAAGCAATTCTAGTAGCCAGTAAATCTGGTGAAGTGTTCTAGGTACAGTTTTACTACATTTTGTACATTTGTAAAAGAGAGGACTGTTCATTCTTTCCACTAATGCTATTACAACAATATTTTAAAAGGTCTGCCCTAACAGAAGATGACCATTTCAGAAACATAGCAGCTTGTAGACTTCCACTGAAAATACACTTTGCCAGCTCACAGAGCTTTTGAGTTACCCTGCTTCAATTTCATTTTGCTTCTGAGGGGAAAAGGTACTGCTGTTTGTCCTGCAGCACAATTACTTCATCACAAAAGAAAAGCTACACAACAGAGCTCAATGTCTGTAGAGAAGAAATTCGAGTGTGTACATGAATCAGTAACGTCAGTTAACTGAAGTTTTTCTATCCAGAATCATCTCTCACTAGTTCGAGTACAGGCTGCATTAGACTTGCAGACTGCTCCACTGGCCAGCTTCCACTACTCATCAAAGATATTTGCAAACAGCAGAAAACATGCTCCCCTTTTCCAGTGAGCCTTACACTCATTTGTAAACAAAAAACATGGAAATAAGCATCTTTCTAGTGATGGATTTGAGACATGACCCTGTTAAGTTGCAGGTGAACAACTACAACTGCCAGCCAAAGGGATCTCACAAAATCCAGCTTATTTGATGTAATATTTGGGAGAGTTGATTGATGTAACAAAATAATTGTGGTGATTACAAGTCAAAGATAGTGAGATGTAGACCTGTCACATGATCTGATCATACAACACACTGGATCTGAGCATGCAATATGGAAGACATGTATGAGGGGAAACAAAATTTTCAAATTTCCAATGTAGTGAAAGACTACATGTAATTCAAAATGGTTTTGCTTTCCCTGATCTGTGAAACAAGGGACAGTGACTACATTAGGAAGCAATGCAGATAAACAGGAATGAGTTTGTAGAGCTGAACAGTTTGTGCTGAGGTCCTAAAATCCACACTACAAGCATTTCAAAGGATTTTCACTTCCAAATAGCTCTAGTCTGAGCAGAAAGCCTCAATGGCCACTAGCAGCTGGAACGTAGCAGGACCACTGCTGGAGCACATCTGATTTGATTTCCAAGATAAAGCAAAGTAAGGCAAGTGGGAACAATCAGAATATTTATTTCAAAAATGAACTCCTTATCCAAATCAAAATGCTTATGCAGATATAACAAGTGCAAACACATCCGCCTTTCTGATGTGCAAAAGAAGAATAGCAATTTGCATAAAATAACAGCAAAGGGCTCTAGAAGAGGTTTGGCTTGAAGTGCTCTATACAGCATCTGCATCAAGACAACTGGAGCACTGAGCCTTCTATCCAAGCTATGAAGCTTGAGATGCTTTGTGCAGAGAAGATTAGTTGGATAAATTACCAAGGGAATTTTAAAATGCACATTTGTTTTAAATAATTTTAGATAACAGTACTCCCCAACCTGGTATTACAATACAAAATATATATTGGTAACTTTGTCTCATACTAGCAAGTGTTCATGAATAATACATAAAAAGGGGGAACTACTTTGCATTTTAAGTTGGGCCTGTATCTCAGCTGTGGTCTACCAGCCACAAGAAATACTAAAATATATGCTGATACATATGTATTTTTTAATATATCTACATACTTCTATCATTGGGGGGTGTGTGTATATCTCTCTTTTACATGACAAAATGTGTAAAGTGTTTTATTGCAGTTGGAACTCACTCTAGATTTACTGAATCTGTGCAAGCCATATAAAAACGTCACTTCTGTAATTTCAGAGTCTAAGTACCTGAAGATGTATTCTTGTCAAAAATAACTAAAAAAAAGAGACCCAGAGTCTTTCATTTTGTCAGAGAATTGCAGTCCCTTGACAGAATCTTGGGGGCTCTCTGAACCAGTCTGTCCAAGCAGCACAGAGTAGAGCAGCTAACAGACTGCAGCCTGGAGGAGTCCTCCAGGCTTAGCTATGACTGGCAACTTAGGGTTTCAGCATCATCAGTTGCTAATGAACTCTTTCTACTTCATATTGGTAAAGACAGAACCCTAAAATCAGAGTTGTAGCAACACTTGAATCTGTGTTAAAACACACGGACATCATCTCCTCATAGATATTTAATACTGTATAATCTGAATTTTTTACTACTACACAAGGGAAAAGCATGTCTCTAACTAATTTTCAGAATATAGGAAAGTGAAAACTGTAGAAGGATAAGATGAAGAACACCAACTTTTGAGTAAGGCCTACTGGTCATTAAATAATACCTCTACATCACTTTTTTCTCAAATGTCCATTAAGAGACAGAAGGAACATGCCAAGCTCTTTGTACATCAAAGTTAAGAGTCCCCAGAACAGCCACTACATACACAAGAGATCAGCTGCAAATTCAGAAAGCAGAACTAAAGCTACTCCTAAGGTATGGAAGCATGAGAAAGCCATGTGCTCCTGCATAAAAACACATGTGGTTCAGAAAGCAAGTAGAGGCTCTGGAGATAAAAGTACAGAGCCCAAGAAAATACCAATGCCATCACACCATTTAACATACTAAGAACATTAGAAGGATTACCCAGCTAGCTTGCTAACCATCTGTGAGTGAAGTGCCTCTGCTGTAACTAGCTGGCTGCTAACAACTGAACTCTCACCAAGCACTCACGTCCCCAAACTGCCGGTGAGCACCTGCCCAGCAGAGAGGCAGGCTCCTCTGTGCTGTCCCATCTAGATCTCTAAGAGGTGCTTCCATCTCCAGTTTCCTAACAATTCCAGGATTTGTAAGGCAGCATGCAATAGGCCACTCCTCTGAAAGCAGGAGTTACACTGGCTAGCACGACCCCTGCTGCACTTATGAGCCCACCCTGACAACAACCATCAAGTAGAAATTATACTCATTAAGAGCTTAAGTTAATGATCCTGTTCGATGCCTTTACTGGTGATTTGAATGAGGGGATTGAGTGTACCCTCAGTAAATTAATGGATGACACCAAGTTAGGCTGGAATGTTGACCTTCTGGAGGGTAGGAAAGCCCTGCAGAGGGACCTGGACAGGCTGGATCNCTTACTGCTCTTTACAGCTCCCTGGAAGGAGGGTGTAGCGAGGTGGGGGTCAGCCTGTTCTCATAGGCACCCAATGACAAGAGGACAGCTGACCAGGCAAGATTCAGGTTGGTCATCAGGAAGAATTCCTTCACAGAAAGGGTGATTAAACATTGGAATGGACTGCCCAGGGAGGTGGTGGAGACACAGTCCCTGGTTTACGTGAAAACCAGGTGAGGTGTTTCGGGAAGACTGAACATGACACTCGGTACCATGGTCTAATTGACAAGGTGATGTTGGGTCATAGGCTGGACTTGATGATCTCTGAGGTCTTTTCCAACCACATTTATTCTGTGATTCGAAATACCCCAAACTGCTGTAAGATTGATTACTTATTTTTTCCTAGACCTAGACTACAAACTTTAAAAATCCCCCAAAACCAGAAATACGTATTTTTCTTCATGCGCACTGGTTTCCAAAAGAGAAAACAGTTCAGAGTTTATTCCTTGTTTTCCTCAGAGCAGACCCTTGGTACTCAATGTATTTACTGGAAAGGTACAAACATCTTTCACTGCTCATGCGAAACTGGGACAATAAGCAACATATGAACTAGACAGAACACTGGAATTAGACTCATCCATAACAAAAAGAGGCTTAAATCATCACTTTACACATGGACAATTAGTAATAGACAGCTTTCATTTGACTTTTAGAACCCAAAGTTTACTTAAAGTTTGTAATACTGATCAAAGAATAATATTCAAGTAGACATCTTTAATAAAATATTACTATTTATACTGCTTGAAAGTTTTAGAAACACATATTCCATTCTTGAACCATTCCATTCAAAAAACTACAGGGAGTACTTGCACAGATAGATTATTAACTAGACTTCCTCTGGTTTTCATTAGATCTAAGACTGTTATCTCCAATAAAAATCTGCAAAAACTTAATCCACTACTACAACCTGTAAATTAGTTATATGATTTTTGACACCTCAGATTTTATTGTTAGTGAATTTATACCATTGTTTGTAAGACTGCTCTGACTTTTACATATTACTGGGGTATTTTAAGATTTTCACCAAAGACTGACTTAAGACAGCTAATAAAAATCCCATCACATTCACAAACCACCAGTCTGGGAAGCCTTCTAATTCAATTTACGTAAGATAACTATGTTCAGTTTTTAATGAGTTTTCCTATACTAAAGGATTTTATTTATAAAGATATCCATCAGTCAAACATGAAATGAGACGGTCAAAGCGGGGACTTTAGGTTTTAGCTGTAGCCAAAGGAGTTAGTTCTCCAGGGGAATGAACACACTTTCAGGTATCTAATTTCTACCTATATAACAGAACTACCATATTCTGACTTTTTTCCTTTCCTTTTTCTTCCACTTTTATTGAGATGAAATTTTATCGTAAAACAAACCTGCACAGACATGGAGGCAAGGTCAAAAATGTTGCAGTTTTCATTCACCCAGGAAGTTGCATTAAATTAGTGGAACAGAACACTGCTGTATTTCAAATTAAAAACTGCAATTTGATCAGAGTTCATTCTGATTTTTCTGATATAACTAGGATCAGAACACACAGGCTGATGTGTCATCCACTAGTGCATGTCCTTAGTTCATTCACAGCTTCTTTACAGTGCTCTTCAACATTCAAATATGGAACAGCCATCTAGTTTCACATCACACACATCTGTTTCTATTAAACATGCTGTAGTGTGAACAACAACATCAACAACACACATATACACACTTTGAAACTCACCTCATTTGAAGAGAAGGTTAAAGTGTGTGAACGACCTGACAGATTTGGTTCTGTCACTAACCCTGAAAGTTCACAACTTGGCTTGCTATGGTATGTATCATCTATGACAATTCTACTCTGCAAACAAGTGGAAATAATGTTTTATTAACTCACTTCTTGGAAAAGCAGGTCATTAGGTGACATTCTAGTAATTTTGATTTTTGGTTTAAAAAAAATAGTATGACTCAGTTACCTTTAGAACACACATGAAATGTACTAACTGCATCAAGCATCTGACTTAATTTTGTTAAACTTCTTAATTCAGAAACACAGTAACAAATTTAAAGCAATATCTCCAATAAGAGCAACTTGTGCAGAGAATCGGTCATAACCTGAAAGGGTGTTAAAATACACATGGAAATGCATCAGTTACTTTTTCAGCAGGCATACCACACTATGGGAGACGCAATTTAAAAGCATTTGTTGGACTTATTCATGATGAATTTGTATTGAACTGAAACCTCCACAAACACCATGAACGTGTTTCAGAAGGTGGTGTTCTGCTGGCAAGATAAAAATCAGTCCTAATTGTTTATGGTCATTAAGATTTCCATGGCACAGAAGCACCCCCATGTCTTACAGTTGTGAAAACAGGAACTAGGCTTTAGACTTCTCAGCTGCCCACTGTCAAACCACTGCAGTCAACAGTAAAATAAATAGTTTAAATCAGTTCATTCATGGAAAATACAAAGCTTGCCCAAGGACAAGCTTTCCCAAATCTTTAAATTTTGATTTAAGATGCTGTATTGTATTGCAGTTCATTTAACAGCTTCAATCAGGGGGGTAAAACACTGGCACAAGTTGCCCAGAGAGATGGTGGACACCCCAAACCCTGGAAACAGTCAGGGTCTCAGGCTGAACATAACTCTGAGCAACGTGATCTAGTCCAAGATTAATTTTCTTAGAAAAGTAACAAAGTAAAATTCGGGTTAGAAACGACTAATATACTATCACATGACTATCATATTGAAAGAATGTAAAGTCTTCACATCATTTCTGTTTACATTCAGTTATCACACCTAGTCTGTGTTTCGAGAAAGCTTTTGGATCTGTATGCCTCGCTTAGCATCTAAAAGCAGCAAGACCCAGGCTGAATCTTATCCAGCAGCCAGTACCTGTACAAGCTCATGTGGGTTGTACCTGAGCAGCCTGGGACTCAAACTGAAGACTGAAAAAACCTGATGCTACACCTGAAAACTTCACAGCAGGTTTGGTAAAAAAACCCTCCAAAAGAATATAAATATACGTTTTTCCCAGAACATTTTCTAATTTAATTCCCTTCATTTCCAACTCAGATTGTGACCTTGAAAATATTTTTCTTTAGTGAGTGAAAAATAATTCTGCCTAAAACATGCCTCCTTACTTTTGCCTTTTAAAAACTCATTTCTCAGCACTATTCTTTGCTGCCTACAAACAGTAAGCAATTATTTATCAGTATCTTCTCTAATGTTCTTTAAGTCTCTAATCAACTAATTACACTTTATAAGGATGCCATACCACATCATCCCTATGTGCATAAATAACCTGAGATCCTAAATTAAATTGATCTTAAAGACATTTTTCTTCAGTAAGATATGCTCCTATAAGAGAACTACATTTTTGCAGTTATCTTCATTTAGCACTTCTGTATTTGTGTTCTGATTTCAATTTAACCTGAACTCTCAGTTTTCTAGATTCTATTTTTGTTTTGTAAGTGCACTCCCTTATACTCTAAATTATTGATGCACATTTTCAGCCTTAAAAACACCACGCCAAAGCTCAAGAAAAAAGCCATCACCACCACAGCTCAACAAACAAAAAACCCCCACACTACATCTTGAGTTTTCCTGCCTACCTCTGTGTAGTACTTTTTCTAGAGTGAAAAAATGGTGTTCTATTTACCATTTAGATTATTTTATTAATTACATTAAATTCTAGGGTCTTCTTCAGTCTTTTAGATGTAAAAATTATTACCAGAAACAACAGAATACTTTGTCTATCAACCTATTCTCGAATTAACTTCAACCCAAACTGAAAATCTATATAGGAGCTTTTCTTTCAGCCACCCTCAGTTCACTCTTTCTAACTTTACAGAGAAAATCAAGACCAATTCAGACAGACAAAACAAAACAAACAAAAAAGAAAGACAATAAAATTCAAGCAAAAACCTTAGAAAAAACATAGCCAAAGTTAAGCATCTGAGCATCAGTTGTAATGTTTTCTCCTCTCCCCTGCTCCTAACCAGTTTATAGGAGTAACTTCCTTTTAAGCATTTAGAGCCAGTCGCAAAGATTTTTGACTCTTGAATAGCATAGAATTTGGATAGAAGAGGTTTTATAGATAAGCTTCCTATCATTTAAGGTACTAGGATATAGTTTATACCACACTGCTCTTCCTTGCATTGAAAATAAAACACTGCATACAGGCTTACAGAAGCTAAACGGTATTCTGGAAAAACAATGAGTATAAACAGTATGTATGTGTGTGTATTCTATCAGAAAATGGGACAGATTTATGTCAAGGGACTAATTTAAGAACTGTCTGCAAGCACACAGGATTTTAGTTCCTGTACTTCTTGTTTTCACAAGGATCCAAAAGTTGACTCATTACTTTGTCAAACTGTAAGTTTAAAACTAACTTCAGAACCATTTTAAGAAAATAAAAACCTTCTAAGTGCAGTAACTTTAAGAGGCGAATTTTGCAAAAACAGCAACCAGGTAATAAGGAATAGAATTATTTTCCTTACATCATCAATGCTAAAACACAACTACAAAAATTATACCCAATGCAAAAGACTCAGTTCCACAGAGATTTTTTACATGATGAAGTTCTTATTTTAGGGTTTCTGCTTTCACCTCCTGTTTAAGAACTGTCATATGTCACATGATCAGTATGTCACATGGTCAACATGTCACATGTTCATACAGGCTACTACAGACATAAAGGGAATAAATGCTATTGCTATATGTATTATATATTGCTTTATTTATAAATTTTGAGTTAATATCAACAAAAAGGAGTATTCTTTCCTTGAATTCTGGGAAGATGACTTTGTCCCTTGCTTTTAAATTGTTTTAGTAACAAGACTCACTGCTGAGTGGTCAAGCACATTTCTTTGTCAGTTTTAATGTCATTTCATAGCAAAACAAGCCAAAGCCTTGTTACTGTGCAAACATAATTATCAACTGTAAGTTCAGATCTACAAGAATTAGCTATTCGTTTGAAGCAGCAGCCACTGTCACATTACCGTCTTTACAAAAGACCCCAAACATTGCAAAGTGAAAACAGCCTGACTTTGGAGAGGAAAACTATGATTTTATGATTAATGAATGTATGAGAATCTGTTCTTCAATGGGATCAGCTTTCTACCATTTTACAAAGCAGGAGTATAGATGGAGACTTGCATAATATTCCAGCTGCTGGTTTGCAACTGGCACTAAGGAAAAGAAAAGCAAGCAGCAATTACATACTGGAGCATGAGAAGGAAACAAAAAAACCCAAACCAGTAGGCAAGAAATGAGCTGGAAGGTTGAAGTGGTAATCAACTTGGGTAAGTATAGACCAGTAAGAAGAAAAGACTTATTTCAGGACAATGTACTAAGGAAGAGAGCATTCAATCTGGTAAAAGCTACAGCTTTTGGATTGCCAAAAAGTAGGTGTATATGGTAGGTATGTGAAAACGTTAAGAGCTGCTTAAGAACTTTATGGGTACTTACAGCAGAGGGACTTTTACTATGCTCACAAAAATTATTCAAATCAGATAGAAAGGAGCAATGAAGAGGGGACCAGTGGGTTCTTCTGAATCAATGACTTCATAAGACAAACACACTGAATGCTTATCTATACAGAAAACACTTCTTGATAGCTTTGCTACAGCCTATTAAGAGACCAACTACAGCCTCCTAAGAGGCCAACCTATGAAGAGACCAACCATGGACTTCTCTATTTAATAAAAAAATTGCATTTGAAGTATATGCATATACCTTTCAAATCCTTGGGCTATTTACAGAAACACCTTTTGACCACTGCATGCTTCAACAGAAGTGACCAATGCAGGAGCTGTAAATACACAAGACTGACGCACACTGGGCAGTATTTTGAAAAGCTCTGTTCTACTTCGGAGTTTAAAAAGTTCCTACTCTTATCAAGTTCCTGTGTTATAATTGTATGGATTGTATGGTTCTAAAACCAACTTTCTGTGATTTTTAAAAACTACGTATGCAGACAATTTGCTACTATCACAGGGACTCTAGATTTACACTAGGGAAACAAAGTATTTTGAAAAAAGGTATTACAACAGCATTTTAGTGCAATCACCATCTGGAAACATGGAAAGCAAACTTCTTATCTGCAATTTCTGCAAAATATCAGTGACTTAATGAACTACAACCTGGCCAGTTTCTCTTCTAGATATACAACTCATTTCTCTGTAACAACACAGAAGAAAAGCAAAACATGAAAGGGTATTTTAGCCATCCAACATGAAGAAACAGTGTGAAACTCAAGAATAAACCCAGCTATGACCTTACTCAAATAACTCTAATTTTCAATCTGACAAAATCCAAAGGAAACGAGAATGAAATTGTAAAAACGTAGTAAAATTGCTAGGAACAATCTTACACTGAAAAAGCTTTTACCAAATACTCAGACAGCACATACATTAAACCTTTTAGTTTCTAAAGCTGTTTCTTTCAAACAGTTTAAACTGTAAAGATGGTAACTATGGTTATAGACTGAACTGTGTAGCCTCACTCTCACGATCTGCTTAAAAGGCTTTAAATTATTAGATTATTAGTTACTCAGAAGCCTGGAAGAAAGTGTTCTACAGATGTGTTTCTTGGCTTTTAATACTGTATTTGTTAATGAAAACGAGGATGCTATCTGCCTCCACCTGTCTGGTACTCCAGCCCTACATTCCAGTATGGTAAGAGCTGGCTGGCCAACTGTTTGGACAGCTGACCTCTATTTATGTACACTTCCTCCACAAACTAGTCTGGGAAATAGATCTGCTTTCCTGAAACTAGAATTACTTTTAGCATTATCAACCAGAGAAAAAGCATGCCCTGTGATTTTTCCTTAGACGCTACTTCAGCCTGAATAGCCTCTACTGATGCTTCAACTGAAGAGGAGGGAACAGGAACACACACACAATTCCTGCATGTAAGAGCTGTAATATCTCAAACTTCTGCAGCAAAATTTATAAGAGGTGATGTGGTCAAGGACTAAGTCATTAGGCTTCCACATACTAACCACTGATGTTTTTATGTTATCAAGATGCAACACTTAAATATTCAAAGCACAAATTAGTCATCTTTACCTTGTTTCTGTTCTTCTCTTGACTGTGCTCACAACCATCCTGCCCACTCTGAGTAACATGCGGACTGCTGCTGGAAATCTGAGGCTCTTTGTGGCTGTCTCCAAACCAAGAGAAAGGCATGCAAGTAGGAACAGGGGAATCTGAATCTGATGCAGATAGATTGTTGCCAGAGTCATCCAAAAGTTCTCGGGAACCTCTGAGATAAACAGATTAAATCCTGTTTAAACAACGACAGCAAAAAACCCCACCCCACCCCTCAAACACACAACCACCCCCTTAAAAACAAGAACAAACTCAAAACACACCACTTATTTTTACCAGTTTCACAGCACAACTGATACTTGAAATGAAAACTGATATTTGCCTTTGAATATCCATGCAAAATAATGAGTTATTTAACAACACAAATTTAAGAACTTTTGCAGTATTTCACACAATTTAACAATTTCAAGTAATTCCTAACTTAATTTACTCAACGCTCATCTTCCTAAGCAAAATACAGTTTTAATGTCGCCTCCTCTACACTCTTCTGTGAGATGAGAAGCTCATCTCTGCATCATTAAATCTTCACTGAATTTTGCCACAAGAATGTACTTTAAGATCAAACATTAATGACAATTTTAAAGAAATTCTTGGGTTATAAATTTTAGGAATGCAGCATGTATTTATTAAACGAACGAAAGAACTACCTGCTATCCAGAGAACCTCTCAGATTTTCTTTTTCTTGCTTCTTACCCTTGCCCCCAGATTTCCGCAATCCACTGAAGTGAAAAAACAGAAATTTCATAAAGCATTACATTTACCCAGTGCAACGTTTTTGTAAAGCAGCGAGTTAGTTTTTACATTGACTTCAACAGTTACAAAAAGCCACATTTATATCATTATACAAAGCATGATTTTGGAGAGTATGCATACAATCAAAAAAGTTCTGGCATTCATGTTCTATTTAAGAACCATGACAGTACCCTTTCAAAGGCCACAGATAACCAAAATAAATACAGAGAACGCCTAAAGAAGCCTAGCATATAGTGGATACAACCAAGAGGAAGACCACAGTGGTATTGCTACATTAATGCTCCTATGTAACGCACAGCAACTTGACCAAACTAACTGCATTATCAGTGTGCGAAATCAGCTGATTTTTATGGTACACATTATGATGCATTTCTTACAGTACCAGTCTAAGTCTTTAATGTTAGCTGGCTTCAACAAGCTTTACCCCTGTCTCCAAAGGAGCAAGATTTACTGCAAAATGTAGCAACTCTTCTCTTAAATCCAGAGTTCAGGTACCACACTGTATTTCCCGATAATATGCAGCTTGCACTTCTGTTTTACCCCTGTGGACCATCTCAGCTTCTAAATGAAATCCAGAGATGCATTCATCACTGCTGCCAGCCTCCAAGCAACAGCTCAGCAGGCAGCACCTATAGCCAAACCCTATGCAATGACACCTCTACTGTAGAAGGAATTAAGGCAAGACAGGTGTCTATTTCACACTATAACCCTAGCAGGACAACATTAGAATCTAGACACCAACAAGATTTTGACATAAAGCTGTGCATGGATTTGCAATTTAGTCCATAGTAAAGTGGTGTACTCATACAAAAACAGAAGAACCCCAAGAAATTCTTTGAGGGTGAAAAAAGCATAGACAAAATCAAAATGTGTTAGAAACATGAACACAACATTACAAATTCAAGATGATAAATACTCTGTCCATTGATGGTGCTGGATTTCCTCAACATTGTTTTATTTAGAGAACATAATATTCTCAAAAATAACACAGAACACCACTTAATTCCAAAGGAACACAAGTAAAATCTTACCCAAAATCTGGAAATCTCCTTTTGGACTTCCCTGGTGGTATTCCTTCATTTGTTTCTACTGTCCTGTCTTCATTTTTCCTTTCTTCTGTTTTTCATAAAGGGGTGAAAAATAAAAATGTTGTTATAAAAAATACCTGCAATTTTCAACTACTAGTGATGATGCTTATAAGTCAGATACTAAGACCAGGGTGACAGTGTTAGAATTCACATTCCCACACACAGGTAATAACTGAAAATACTACAGCCATATCAGCCTAAGTTATTCTCTATGGCACCTTCCCATCATTCTGGCTGTACCAGGCCATTGAAAAATGGCAACACAACAGTTGCTGATGTCTATTCAAAAATATTGCTTTTGATAAGTAGTAATTCTATGCTGTCTACAGAAAGGTAAAATTTACCAAGTATTTTGGTCTAATGAATGACAAACAAAAGTTAGTTTATGATAGGTTTATCATCTTTTGCAAAATGTCAACTTCAAAATACACAACTACATAACCAGTATAAGATGCATGAAATAAATTAATTTTTAAAGCAACAGGTGAGCAAATATAGCATTTAATATTTCTTTATTGGTCTTGAAGTTTTATAGATGCTCCTTTAGTAGTATTTTTGGTTCAGTAGCTAGTCCAAGCCAGCTGATGTGAACACGGGCTATGTATGCAAGCTGCCAGCTCCAGAAGGTGTGCCCAACCTACATGATGGCTAGTACCTGGAGAGCAGACAGCTCCTGGCAAGCTGAGTTTATTGGAAATGGCATACAAACTGTAACTATTCTAAAGAAACAACTGGGACTTTGAAGATCCTCCAAGACTCCTATTCTCAAAACCGGAATACAACGTCTTAGGACCCAATTTTTTGCCAAAGGAAGCACGTTCAATACCAACTTTTCAATTATTATGCAAAATTAAGTGACAAGCACCACACAACCACTTCTCAGTGGACTGCAATACATTACTCCAAATCCTAAATGTACTTACTGTTAAATTCTCAGGCTACTAGATTTTTTAAAAATAATTGAAATACATTTTGTATTGCAAATCAGGTGCTTCTTAACTAAGCTACCTGTGAAGAGATACGGTTCACTTTCTGGGAGAGGAAGCAGATTTTAAGCTCCACCTTCAAAACAACTACTGACATGATATGCACAGACTCCTTCAAGGACCATAAAAACCCAAAATCCTCTTTAGCACACAAAACTGAGGTCAACTCCCCATCACTCCACCAGCAAATAACCATTATATATTTCAGGAAGGATCATCTCAAAGCTCACATACCTGACAGTCAGGACAGTCAAGAGTTTTCCTTTTTTTTTTTTTGCATATCTAATATCACTAGTTTCTGATCAACATTAGAACTTTAGCTAATTAACCACTCTTTCTAAATATATAACATCCAATAAATTACAACTACAGCTAAACTGGTTATTTTTCCTGTCAACTTCAATACAAAACCAGAAGAATTACTTTTAATACTGACATTTGTTTCCACCTCCATTTCTAGAAGCAGTATTTCAAGAAGAGGTACTTTCTTAAACACAGCACAGTAGGCTAAAATACAGACTGATACATGAATGGATGAGAAGGTAATAGAAAGGATTACTTCAATAAAACAAAAGGTAGACATTTAAATACAGTTAGAAAGCAACAATCTAGCAGAAACACCATTTAGCATCATTTTGCTCACAAAGAGCAAGCTTTCAATACTAATCCCCATCTTTGATGTACTGCATTAATAGCAATTCCAGGGGCCAATTTAGAAAAAAAAAAGTTTGCTGTGCTTCTGCCATCACAAAAAAACTGTAGAAAAGAAAGCAGAACCATGTATGTATTTGGTACATATCTTAGTAAGTGGGGTTTTTTAAGACTATTTTTGTTTGAGACTTTATAGAAACAGAGAAAATACGGAGAGTACAAAACAAATCCTGTTTCAGGGTATTAAAAGAATGGTTTTGTCTGAACTGTATAGCAAAGACAGCAAGTCATCTGCCTTTATACATTTGTACTAGCTGATTATAGAAAATATCAAACATTTAAAAGATTATATTAGATCCCTTTTTCAATTATTCATAAGAAAAATGCCAACTATTCCTATCAAATAATGATTAGTAGTGACTAGGCTGATTATAATACCTTTAACCTTTTCTAGTGACAAATATCCTAGGAGGGCATGATGAATAATGCAGTAATTCCCACAATACTCAGAATCAGTATCTTGTTTAAACACTTGGATAATGTCTGGAAGCACAAAGCCAACAGTGAATTTTTCTGGAAACCAGGAAATCTGTCAAGCTTACTCTTCAATACATTGCCACTTACGAGGTTAGTGTTTTGCAAAAATGTATCAGGACCTTTACTGATTACATCTAAAATTTGTAAAACTTCAATCCCGAAGAATTAAAATAATAATAAATCCTTGAGTCTTACCCTTGGCTTCTTTCCCTTTCCCTTTTGCTTCTCTTTGCTTAACATTCTTGAGATACCCTTGAGGAGAATTTGGAGTCATCCCTTCAGGAGGAGGTGAACAAGTGGTGGGTGTGCTACTTTCGTTGTTTGGTTTGTGTACTGGAGAAGAGTGCGTGGAAGCAGAAGGACTTGACTCTAGAGGACTTTCTATGCTTTCTCTTTTCTCGGACTTTTCACTCTTTCGATCTGGGTCATCCAGGCGTGGGAGAGGTAATTTTTCACTTGTTTCTAAGGTCTTAGTCAGGTACATAGCGGAAGATTCTCTGTTGAGAACACTATCTTCTGAATCCTCATCCTTCAACAAATTTGAAAGTCATTTTATGATAAACATGACATATACTCATTTATTATGTGTTCTTTTACCAGGGTGGAAATATGTGCTAAGCAAATTTCCTCAGTTCAAGGAGTTTTCTGAACTTACCCACTTGGGGATACAATCTAAATTACATGAAGTTGATTTTATAGGCTGTTATCTACCTCTATCTTTCTGCACATCCCAAGTAATATTTTTCTAGCCAAATCAGAAATGTTCTGGTACACCTTGGCCATTCCAATTGAATGCAGCCACTTTTCAGTCTACCTGAATTAGTTCAGTGTTCTCCTTCTATGACAGGCTCTCTCATACATTGACTATCTATACCTCAATTCTTAAACTGTTTTCCAGAAACATGAGAACATTTTACTGGTATACTTCTTGTGAACTTAAATGATGACTTAGGGAATAACGAAGCATTTCAGAACTGTTTAGTTTTTGAAGAAATTTGGTAACTAACTTGTTCCAGATGAAGGAATAACAAGACAAATTAGTATATTTCATAACATCACTGTATCACAAAATCTTTCAGTAAGCAGAAGTAGCACAGAAGAAGCTTGCATAGCTCTTTGCTAACTTCAAGTTAACCGTGCCACAAAAACCATGCCAGAGTTCATATATATGATGTGAACCCAAAAAGGTTTTTTCACTTGACGCAGCATAAAAATACAGTGCTTTGGCAGAGGCTGAATGAAGCACGGAGAACACTTACAACTGGAAATACAGATAACACACGGTCAGGATCCAGAGTGCATTATTATCTACCAGTGTCAGTACCTGTAGATTTGCCGTCTGTTGTCCACCCCCAAGAGATTCTTTCAGCTTTGAGCGAGAAGGTGGCTGGCGTTTTACTTTCAAAGCAAGCTGAGCTTTTGCTTTGTGGGCACTGGTGTCTAATCTGGGAGTATCCCCAACAAAAGCATCAAAATCTGCAACAAATACACACCTTTTAAAAAAGTAAACACAAAACCCAGCAAAAACTGGTAGGCAAGTTCACCAACCCACTGTCCAGAAAAATATTCAGAATTTAAGTCAGAATTATTCTATCTATTAACCACTACTATATGAAAATACTTTTTATATTCTACTACACTATTTTACACATTGCACTAGTAATTTCTATTTAATTTGAAATCTACTTTTACCCAACTTCTTTAATTAAAAAATAATGAAATCCAACAGAATATAATTGTCTTATGGCTTGAAAACTGAATTCTGTTCTGAAATAGATGAAAATTTATGCCCTGAATGTGCTTTCCTAGCTTCATTCTTTCGGATGGAAACTCTTACAAAGTAAGAATACACCAAGTATTTTGAAATTTAATTCTCATTTGAATCTCCATCTGATATTTCATAAAATTCTGGGCATAAAACTACCGAGACAAAAAAATCATAGCAAGTTTGCTGTAAATTATGGCTTGAAATCAATGGGATTTTAACTGACATATCTCAGTGTTTTAGTCCCACTATTAGTTTCACTAACAGAGAATCTGCAGAACAGTTAAAATAGTTGTCTCTCCATCTAACTCCTCTTTCCCACAACATCTAAGAAATACACTACAACAATACTGAAAATTGCGGGAGCCTAAACTCAAGTATCCACACTGACTCAGGTAAAACATTTACTCAGTCAGTATGAAACTGCAAACACTTCACTTCTCTTAACAACAAAAGAACCACTACACATATAACTCTTCCTAATTTTCCTTAGGTTCAAATAAAAAATACTACAACTTACTTACCAGAAACTAGCATATCTAAAGAATTTATTCTTTCTTTTATTGATTTGGTTTCTTTTTCATTGTCTTCTCTTATCTTTGACAGTTCGTTAGATTGGCCTGGACTTTGACAGCCATCTTCCAATAAACTGCCACCTTCAAACACATAAGGCATTTTCTCATATGCTTTTAATTTATTTTCAAGCTCTGAAATCTGCAAGAATTAAAATTCAGAAGTGAGATACAACTCTCCAAGAATGCAGAATTTTATTTCAAAATATAATACTGCTTTACTTTTTCCTGATATATTTTCAGTTGTTCTGCATATTTCTGGTCTCTCTCTTCAAGCAGCTTTGAATGATCTTCTTCTTTCTTCATAAATTCTACTTCTCTGGTGAAAGAAATACATACATGTCTATGAAACAGTAATACACAGAAATATAGAAAAATGTTAAACAGAAATATACACAACTGCATTTACTAGAAAGCATTCCATTAGTGAATGGTGACAAAAATCAGCCTGTAAGGTATAACTGATTCATTAATCTTATAATGTCATAAAATGACGTATGTATTTGGATGCTTCTACTGCCTTCAAAAGAAAATACAGATGACTGTAATTTACTCTGGGCAGAAAAAGGATGTGTGGCAACACCTTTTCTGCAAAATTACAACCATCTCTCATTTTAAAAGTGGCAAGTTGTACACGCATTTAAGCCTGAAATACATGCACAACTCCAATGATTACATCTTACTCTCTTCCACAAAGATACATGCACGCACAGTGTATTTTCCTTTCAAAAGCTATGGCAAAATTCTTTGTAGGAAAATAAATTGCATTTCAAGTTTCTACTTGCTTCATCCTACAGCAATTGCAATGGCTGAGTTTTACAAAAAAGAAACAATGACTACAAGAAGGAAACAAAAGCTGCTTTTGCCTGCGCCATATGGAATAACATACCAAACCAGAAAATAAGCATAAAACATCTACAACAGATGCAAAAGCTTCAGGGACAATCAAATGAGCGATGGGAATTTGCTAAACAGTGAGGGAATGGAAACTAGCACGTTAGCAGTCATCTTCACGTACTTTTGAACTTCCATGCGGATAAGCTTGGGAGGAGACGGGAAAGGAGACCTTTAAAAAGCTCACCAAACAGCACAAAAATGTACTGTGAAAAGTAACACTTCTGGACATGGACTAAAGAGCAAAAGATCATAATAAACTGCCTTCAAAAGTAAGTAGCAAGTGGAGAAATTGGGAGCAAGAGTATTATATGCTTACAGCAACTATCAAAAGCAACAGTTGTGTTCTGTATTATTGGGACACAACTACAAATATTTTGCAATTACCTCTTGTTTAGCTAAGAGGGAAGAATGTAGAACAATTAGACACTACCACATAACAACAGCACTGGAGTCCTACAAAGGTGTATTCAATAAACAATATTACTTCTACTACAAACCCTTTTACAGATTGAAGATACTGTTTTCATGCTGCCGTTTTAGCAGCTAGATACATATCCCCAAACTTTCAATTCTTCTCAGAATTCCTTTTACTCCTCCTACAAGATGTAACTCCTAACTCAGACTAAATTACATTTATCTCACTATTATTAGATATCCTTTGATGCCTACTCTATTTGGAACATTGAAGTCAGTCAAAGCTGAGGGTTTTTCACAAAGAGAAAAAGGTATTGCTAAACATCTCATGTCAAATTTCAAGTAGTCCTTCCAAAAAGTATAGATGCATCACAGCTTTTAAACTAAGTCGTTTTTAAAATGTTGTTATTGAAATATTAAATGATTTTTCCTTAGCTATGAATCAAAAGCAGCAGAAAGACTTTTGGCAAACCTTTCCAGAAGCTGGTGATGTAAGCTAAGGACAAATTCAGCATTTATAGCACACTGCTTCCCTAAACTCTAATAAATGAAAAGAAAGTGTGTTAAGCAAATCCTATTCCCCTAGGTATTGCTGATAGCTTTCCCCAAGATGTACAAAACATAAAAGCAATAAATAGAGGCCTGGTATTTTGGGATACTTACTTTTGTTGGTAATCTTTAAGCAATTTCTTAGCCTTGTTGTATTTCTTTTCAAGGGCATCACATTGTTCTTGAGTCTCTTTAAGACGCTCGTTTACTGTTTTGCATAAATTTTGTGCCTCTAACCAGTAGGTCTCTAACTTTTTAATTTTCTCTTTGCTTTCATCCAAGTTTTGCTGTAGTTGGGCTCGATTAAATTTCCACTCATTTTTTTCTGCTTCGACAACTTTTAACTGAAAAAATACTTAAGGAATTAATCTAAACTAAAAGATGAAATAAAAATCAGTTGTAGATACATATTTAAGTAGAGAATAGCTGATAATAATTACATACTTACCAGTAATATTAAAACAGGACACTTTTAAAGTAATCATATCAACTCCTCCAGCCCTTGCTAATCTAAGCAAGTTTAGAACTGAAACCCTGAAACCCAAGTCTTTTACTGTTTCCTCACTGGTATTGTGTCTTTCTAGAGAGATAAAATGAACGAGACCTTTACTATGACCTTATATTTTTCAAGATCTCACCATATGTTAATATCCCTGGAGAGGCCTATTTTGAATACCTTCAAAGGCAACTGGAGATAAGAATCTTAACCTGTGTAAGATAAGCTCCCTGTCCTACTTTGTTACCAATAGCTTTTTGAATAAAGATAACATGACCAGTTGATCTTCCCTGGTAACTTTACATGACACTGGTCTTCCTAATAAATTATAGCATGTGCAGGGTTTCCTTTTCTTGAGCTAATGTACAAAACCACCAAACATTCCCTCAATAAAGGAAAAGGATGTCACACCTTCAGCTTGACAGCAGCCACATTATACACAGCAGTGTTAACATGTGAAGCTCTCCAGGCCTTGGAGGAGTGAACAGGCAAGCTACAGCTTAGTTTGTCCAGGCCTCCTTCTTTGGGGATACCATTTACACTGAGGAAATCACTGCTTTTGAAGCCAGTTAAGATCACCTGCCAATGGATCAAGGATGTTGAAAGGACCAAGAATTTCTTGAATTAAAAATGGGGTTGTAAGTTGTACTAATACCAACATTTTTAACAGCTTTTTTGAAATTCAGTTGGGCCAAATACCAAGAATACTACAAAGAGGAGGAACACTGTCAGAAATCAAAAAGGGAACTGTCATAAGTAGCTTTGCCTGCCTCGCCTTTCTACTCTCAGAGTTCTCAAAAATTGCAGGGTGCACGAAATACCCCAACAGATACTGTTACTGAAAATTATTGCAAACTGAAGCACTATGCCCTCCTCACTTGCTACCCCTTCCCAGCAATGTGCTGCAACTTGTCCTACCTAGGATATACATTTCTGAGCAAGGCAACACAGAAGGGCAACAGAACAAAAGCTTCTCGCTCACAGTATTTTCAGAAAAAGGCCATGTACAAATCTGCATCAGTGGAAAAAGCAGCAAAAAGGAACAAGAATCCCTTTCTCAGAATAAGAAGAGGCATTGAACCAATCTTCAGGAAAAAAAAAAAAAAAAGCTGGAAAAAACTCATTGCCCAGACCAGATCAGAAATTTGAGGAGGCAAAGAGGGGAAACAGGGTAACACAAATAACTTTCTGGTAACAGAAAGACAGCCACAATCCATTGTCTGGCCAAATCTATTCTCAAATAAGACAAGTTCTATCCACTGATAATGTTCTCGTATTTGTTTACAAGCCGTTTCATACGTTTCATAGTCCTCCACTATATGCATTGTATGTAAGCAGTAATACTGAAGCATTCATTTTAAAGTGGAGACTTGGAGGATGGGGTTTTCTTTCTTGTTTTATGTGACTTCTGGGGGTTTTTTTTGTTCGGTAGTTTTTTGGGTTTTTCTTCTTTTCTTTTTAATTGAGCATAGCTCTTCAGCTTACAAATGTCTGTCCAGCAAACATAGAGGAGATAGCGCCTGAGGCATAAACGGATTGCTGCCCTCTGCATTCAGCCTATTCCTGGTAAAACGAGTGGCCATAAAATCAAAACAAAAAATTCCCCAAAACAAACCACCCAACAAAACCCCCTACCAATTATAATATTTGTTGAAAACTTACTTTCTCCTTCAGTTGATTCACTTCAGCTATTGTTACTGCATGTTTTAACTGTAGCTGGAACAGATGAAAAAAAATTGTATGAGCACACACAAAATTACATTTGAAAATCCTAGTTTTAAGTATTTGTCCATGATTCCCTTTTTCCTCAAACTACTGTTAGAGTGGCATAAAGTCAATGTAATTATTTGTCAGTTACAGGAGAAATAATGGTGAGCTTTAATTAGAAAAAAATATAATTACTCAAACCTCAAAGAAGTTCCACAGTACACAACCACCTATAGTTAAAAATCTCCCATTGCTGTCTATACATTAAGAAAACTGAGAAGATTACAATAACATTCTAATGTGCCAGGGGAATGAAAAGGCAGCAATGCATTTTTGATGAAAACTGGTACACAGAATAAAATAAAAACCTTAACAGTACTAAATATTTTTACAATCAGCACTTGAAAATAAATGTGCTGGCTTTGTTTTAAGATTAAGCCATGTATTTTTACACCACAAATCTTCATAGGTTTATTAAAAATCAAAAAGACTACTCCTAAGCCAAATGTAAAGATTTTTTTAGCAATATTAATTGTTCCTTGTATCTCAATTTCCATCTGTAACCCTGGGGGGATTTTTTTTTGTCAAGGCACAGTGCACCACACACAAATTAAAACTGGTGAATCCATGGCTATTCTTAATTTAGATTATGTTAGTAACAGCACAGTAATGATTCTACATGAGAATGTAACTGTATCCCCAGTAAAAATACCACTTAAGAAGCTTCAGCCTCCTGCTGCTATGCTTCCAAACCCAGAAAAATTGTAAATGTTCTCTACAGATCAGTAGCCTGCAATTTCTACTTCCTCAATGACATCGTCAATGTTATCAAGAGAACAAACTTAGGAGATCTGCAAAATACCAATCCTTCACAAAATAAGTTGATGTAGCAACAAATAGCATCTGACAAAACAGTTTCTTTGCAGAATATTTTTCTCCTCCCTGAGTGAAAATTACAGGCACTTAATTCTACCAGAGAAGCCTGGACCCCTAAATGCCAAAGGCCGTACCATTTAAGTCCCTGACTAAATCCCACAGTCCTGAATAAAATAAATATGCTCCTTTATACAAACCCTGGGAAAAGAGAACTGGGCTATTTCCAATTATGTTAAGCTGTGATTCACAGTCTGGAATGCCCTACTGGGTTTACAAATCCATTCCTTCCAAACAACACACCATAAAAATACCCTCCAAGACAAAAACATGCCTATCTACAGAATCAAGTACTTTTAGGTACACGGATTTCTCAGAAGACTGCAGGGACTAAACCAAGAAAGTAGGTATGTATTTCTTGCCTTCCTGAAGAACATCTCACACTACCACTTGAGACCATTGAAAAGGTGTATTTGCATGTCCCATTCCCCACTATGCTCTCTGCAGCAAAAGCCATTTTACTGGGCAGCAAACACAGGCAAAGGCCAGTGGGCCACAGAAGAACAAAGAGAAGCATCCTATCTATCTATCTAATGCAGTGCTCAGACATAACAAGGACAGAGCTGGGGCTGGGTTCTACGGCCTGCTTCCAAGGCCTTTTTAAATTTAATTTAAATCAAAAGACCATTTAATATAAATACACATAGGGAAATTGGATATAAAAAATTACAGAAGACCTACATCTCAATGGACATTTACCAGAGATATTTATTGGTGATGCTGGGAAAAAACAAACCCAAAACAAGAGGGAACATGAAGGAGGTTACATCCAAATCCTACAAGGTTCAGATGTTCCCCAGTGCATCACAAAGAATATTTAAGAAACTGCTACAACACCTCTTTAAATTTAAGAAGAGACTGTGCTGAATCCATATCCAGTAGTAAACCAATATCTTCATTTTCAGGAAGATCAAAAACTTCTACAGATTTTCCATGTAAATGTGACTCATATGTATCCTCCTCCTCCTCATCATAGTCATCATCCTGACAAAATGAGAAAACCATGACATTCTGTAACACACACACATACTTTTGCATCATGGTAGTAGCAATAACCAAAGCCCGCAATCAAGGAACCCAAACAGCCGCAAAACTTTTCTTGATTAGTTACTATTCCTTTTAAATTTCTTATACCTATGGTTAAGTGTTAAGGATGACCTACAAACACCTTAATCAAAGTTCCACAAAAGAGAGCTAAGAAAGGCATGCACAAAACTATCACACACAGCTGCCAGTTAAAAGTATATTTTGGATTACTGATAAAGTGATAATCACGTGCCTTGATAACAATAATGCATGAAGTGTGTATTTTCCTGTTTTTAACAAGTTGCCTGCATTACACTCTTTTTGCTTCAATTTGATTAAACCCCACCATTTATTCCATTATCAGAGCATGTACAATGTTTTACCTGCTCTGTATCATCATGAACATAGTGCTGCTCGTACAGACATCTCTCTTGCTCTAAGGTCTCACTAATGAGACGGGCTACTTCACTCTCAGCCCCTGGCTTCTCTCTCCCAATCAGAAACCTACACGAAAAAAAACAAATTATCTTGCAGCAAAAACACTTAACATATGTTTAAGAAATTAGTTTGCTGCACTGCTGCCTTCCACAACACCTTTGTAGAATTTTCATACTATGGTTTTGTACTCTCCATGAATGAAAAATGACAAAAAGAAACTATTTCAAAGAAAACATACGTACCTCACTGTGCCTTTGGTGTTCTTTAGTACAGTGGCTGCAAAGAACTGAGTAACTCCCACTAGACTTATGCCATCAACCTCAACAATCTGATCATTTACTTGAATGCTGCAAAATAAATAAATGCTTAGCTACCAGTTAAACGACAGTATTTTGGCTTGAAGCATTTTTGACATGACAAATATCACTTAAAACTCACTAGTATTTATAATGACAAATTCTGAGTCCATTGAAATTCATCGCTTAGAAATAGTCTCCTCTGCTACTATGCAAATCACCAATTAAAATTTACACAATATTTGACTTGATATTTTTATACTATTTACACAGTGATTGGTGTTCTGGGGTGTCAACATGATTTTGTGGTACCCTACTACATATGGGCTCATTTTGAATGTTTCTTATATGTGCTGTCAGCAGATCTACACTTACTCAGCAAAAATGTCCTATAATAAACAACTCATTTTTTTTAAATTTAACATAAAGCAGGAATGTAATATTCACTCAGCTGCATTCAGCTTTTGTACTTTTATTCACAGTATCCAGCATATCTAATGAAAGCAATTGGGCTCAGTTGGAAATTTGTAAAAAGCATAATGAATTCAACGAAAAACTCACCGTCCATCCCTCTGAGCAGCTCCACCATCTGTTACTGTTTTTACAAAAATACCTAGTTTTTCCAGTCCCTGATCAGCACCAACTCCCATTCCAATGATACTGATGCCCAGACCCCTGTCACCTAAGGGATTCAAAAATCTAACATTAGCTGCACAACATATGATGCAACAATTAACAGTACTGAGTTGTTTCAAAGCATTCCAAGTCCTTCCACACAAAAGATAATGGAAATTCACTTAAAAAAAGAGAAAAAAATAGAACACATTTTATATATAGATACTACTTAAAGCCTTTTTGTCCTGTAGCCTTCCTAACTTCAATTCAGTATTACAACCTGCACTTAGTAGAGGCCTGTCCAGTTAACACTAAATTCACCAGAACTTGCCACAAGTCAAAGCTTAGACACATACATTCAAAAACTGAAGACCTAAATTCAGGGAATATACAGTTTGAAATGGTTTTATCTTTTGTTCCCATAGTATCTCTTGCAAATGTACAAGGTTTGATTTGCACCTTTTTCAATTTCCACAGGAAACACTTCCATTTTTTCCACCCTTTTCTCAAGTTCATACTCAGCTGAGGCTGCCACAGGGTCAACTTCTTCATTACGTCTATCATAGTCTTCATTTGAGTAAGTACTGAAAACCTAAGAAATGTAACAGAAAATTTTTTAAATTTCTTCTCATCTCCTTTCAAACATCATATAATTGAAAGACAATCAGTAAGGAAATTAATAGTGGTATTTTCAGAGACCTCATTTTCTAAACAACCATCAATTTAATAAATACTGCTGCTGTCAGACAGTTTCCAGAAGTAACATTTTAAAAGTTTCAAAACAATTATTTTAACAGATTTTATCTTGCAAATGCACCAAATAGTTAAAAGAAATCAGTCAGCTCCTCTTTGATATCGTGTGACTTTTTTTTTAGGACTACATTCCACCAAATCCTTCCTCTCTTCTTCCCTCCCCCCACACCATCTGCCAATTGCAGTGTTTCAAACAGATGTAGTTTTCTCGTTTTGCAAGGGAATCACGCAGTTTCCCAGGAAAAGGAAATGCCTTGCTACACACATTACTATTTTTAGTAATCACTCCAGCTGAGTTTCTGAATTGTTAAAAATAAAAGATAAACAAACAACACAAATTAAGACAGAAATCTAGAAGGGAGGAATAAGCTACATGTAACAGGGTTAATCTTACATATCAGCATGTTCATTAATTGTATTTAAATTAATAAGTTAAGAAAAAAAGGAAAAATAATATAGCACCCCCATTTATCTTACGAAATAAGGTTTATCTGCTAAATGTTTTGCAGGCACTGAATGTTTTATTCAACATCACTCTAAGACAAAAAACACTTACAAATTGCAGCTGCAGCAGCCATCTCCCTAATCAAGAACATGCAGCGCTGACACGAAGTTCATTTACACTGGCTTACTAAATTTTTGCAACTGTTGTATTTTTCACTAAGCCCACCTAGACAGGTAACTGTAACTATGTAAATACGACAGTACTAACTGTAATTAACATTTTCCCTGTGAATTTACATTCACTAGTATATAGCTTTAGCTCTGCAAAGCAGTAGACACAGAAAAATGGTTATTGAAACATCATCAAAAAGCAACCAATAAAATTCAGTATTTCCCATGGGGTGTCTACTGCTTCACCTTCAGACTACAATTGGAGATCAGTTTCACAAACTCTTCCCAAACCCTGCAAAACATCTACTCCAGAAACGTGGCATGGCCATAAAGTCTGTCCAGTAGGAAAGCAAATTAGATCCACTTGGCTGAAAGGGAAGGAAGAAATCCACTCTCAGAAATTTTATGTCTCCCACAATAGAAGAACCTTCCTTAAAAGCTGTTCTTCATAAGTCTTGCATAAAGGTTAATAAACAAAGTCCTTGTGACTGTCATACAGACACGAGTAGGCAACAACTGGACACAGAAAGACAACAAGGGTCACACTTACAGTATGTCTTCCATGAACTTTACAGAAAAAATCTGCAAAACAGACAAAGAAAACCATCTAAATGGTCTTATTCTATCACTATCAGAAAAAAGGTGGCCAAGTTCTTTAAATTAATCACCCTCCTCAGCCCCCAAATCACTGAACAGGATATGCAGCAGAAGCATTTCATGAAGCATTATTCTCCCTTTGGAACAAGACCAGTCTAGTTTGTTTACTTTCCATCCCAATAGAAAAAGCACTATCTCCAAAAACATAGTCAAATTATAATAAGATGAATTTTAAACTAATAATAAAAAGGAAGTTCACGAGTGGACAAATAATAACTTGTTAGTGAGAATATTTGAGTTCTTGAGGACAAATCAAATACCAGGGCACCAAAAAAAAGTATAAATTAGTATACCTATAATCTAGTATTAACAGTACAACTAAATTTTAAAAAGATCCCTTAACTATCAAATGGTTGAATGAGCAAAATGTGGAGAATGGCAGTAGTTCATTTTGGAGACAGCGACAACTGTGTTTTCTTAGTTCTTTACATCGCAGTGGTCTAACAGAGCAGAAGATGATGCAAGTAGTTACTATCTACTGAAGAATCACATTACCATTGTTCCTTGCACATTTTATAAAGTGCTGGAAGTTTGGGGAAGCAAAGTTGCACCACAACAATAGCATTATGTATGCTGCAAGTCTTGGGCCACCAGCATTAAAATATCTCTGGAACTTCTAAAAATGATTTATTATTTTTACAGTTTAAAAGTAATAGAACTGTACTTGGGAGTCTCATGGAATTTGCTCATTTTTATACAAAATTGATCGTAGGAATTGCTCATCTGCTAGAAGCAGATAATACAATTTAAAACTAGTGGTCCCTTAGATGTCAGTGATGTTTACAATTCTTATGAATAAAATAATAGCATAAACATATCTATGCAAATTAAGACTACTAATATTTACGCATACTAGCTTTCTAAGAAAAGCCTATCTGAAATCAATTCTGAGTAATCCACTAAGAGAAAGAATTCACACTTTTGTCTTAAAGTGACAGATGACAAGTGTATGAGAACATTTGGGTAACATTCTAAAAACCATAACCTCACAATTAATAAGAAGATAGCCCCATTTCAAAATAGTAACAACAAACCCCTCTCCAAACTTCTGAAAAATAATTTTGAGGAAAAACATCAATTTACAAAGAACAGAGGAAATGCAAAACTTACAACCAGAAGCCAAACACTGCAATAACAGAAAGAAAAGCAAAGGCAAACTATAAAAACTATGACTAAAGAGTCAAGGGTAGAAGACAGAAATTTTTATTGTGTACATGTGGAATCATAACATTGTGTTCATCTTTTATGAGAGAGAAAGAGTAAAAATGTTGATATTAATATAGAAAATACAGAACTGGTCAGCAAGTTGTTCTTGCCAAGTAGCAAAAGTAACATTTAAACACAGTTAAAACGTGGATAATAAATAAGTTCACAGTTTAGAAGACTGATGAGAAAGCTAAATATGTTCATCCCTGCACTGTGTCTGGCAGGGTTTAGTCACTGAATCTAATGCATTACAGACAAAAGAAATTCTAATCTTACTATTCAGAAGCCACTGCTAGCTAGAGATTGTAAAATTATTAGTGTGCAACTGGTATTTTTAAAAGATATATTTTAGCACACCCAAGTTATTGGCTCAGCATAGGGGAAACCAGATGAATTTTACAGCGGAAACCATGTGAATTTCACAAACCTTTTACCATAGCTTGTTGTATATCCAGGAGGTTACCCTAACATTAATAACTTTTGGATCCTGTCAAGCTAATAAATGGCAAAATGCTATCTGAAAAAAAAAATTTTTCACTCAGGACCTTCTTGCTTCAGAATGGATAAAATTAATTTGAATCAAAAAAAGTTCTGACAGAGGGCTGAATTTTTAAGAATTATTTGAATTAAATTGTTAAGGCACATAACAGTAAATTTTTGAATATACTTAGTGCTTGAACAACATATATATTTATCTGGAGAGAAAATTAGCTGCATTCTTCACACCAGAAAAATTAACCACTTTTTGAATGCAAAAACTGGTTTTGCATCTTCTGTGAAGATGCTAATCTAGCCATCCTCAAGACCAGCACTCAAAAAACACCAACACACCCTACTGCTGTCTAAAAGATCCTACTGTTCAGTTCCTGTAACTGTTACAGAATTAAAAATTTCCTGCTAACAGAGTGCTAACAGAGAAAATAGCATTATCACAGAAAAACAACAATGACCTTCACATACTTCAAACTCTTCACAGAGCCGAAGAAGGTCTACTTAAGTATGATGTTAGTTTTAGAGGAATATTAATTACTTAGAGGGAGAACACTAATTTACCATGTGCTTGCATGAAAGTGCTACAGAGTAATAAAATACAGTCCAAGGACCTCCACTCCCAACATTCATTTCTAAGTATATAGATTTGTTCATGCCTAATGAAAAGCAGAACATTACAAAAGTAATTAAACAGTAAGATTAGGAAATCAGGAACTACCCAGAAGGGCTTCCAACTAATTAGAATGGAAGCAACATCAACATCACTTTAAAGTTCTCGTGTAATCCCGCAGTATCTGCAGGAAAGCCTCACAACACCTGCACAGGCAGTTAAAGCAACACTGAACATCTGAGAGAGGCCCTGAAGTGCCACTGACGCCCTGCCTGGAGCACACCCAGCCAGGACCACACCCCCTGCTTCACCTGCTTCTGAAACACGGTGCTCACTTGGAACGTGCTGCCAGTTTACTGACACTCCATAAAGCCAAACATTCAAAACACAAGTTAACGCTCAGGGAAAATTATCCAATAGCAAACAGTTCCAGCTTTCCCAATTGAGGCCTTTGTGATGCCTGGCAAAATGTGAAGTGCCCATGAATAATCATTTGAAATAGTAGCACTGAGGTAGGACTGAAGCATAATGTACACCTAACAGTTTACTCTTACAATCTCCCATTCAAGCAGACATCTCGCTACTGCTACCCTATTCTTCCCTCTACTTCCAATAGCCACGTGGTATTTTATTAGCACTACTTCGTATGTTTTAAATGAAAACTGCATATCTCCAATTTAACTCAATTTATGCTATATAATCATAGAAGCAGCAAAGAGAAATACCTTGCTTTAATTTATTTTTTAAATACTCACACCTTTACTCTTCTTCAAAAAGTTTTCAGAATGGTTGACAACTGTTAAAGGTTGATATTATAAAGCATTACACTGTTACCCAGCTGATGGACAGGCAGGCTGTGCACACTTACGTCCTTGTTCTTGCAGCTCTGTATGACTTAATCAAAAACCCCAACCAAGTCAGTTTACAGAAAGACAAAAGTGCAATCTCGCTTCAGATATACAATACAGACAATTTCATACAGACAGTGTAATCCTAAATAAACCAGTTTTTTTACCAGTCTCATAATTCTCTACTTAATTCTCAATAAAACCAGTAAAATTTATTCTTTAGTTCTGTTTTTCACTGCAGGAGCTAAATCACCGTAGTCTGCTAAAGAATAAGACAGACAACATGGTATCTATTTCAGTCAGGTTATACTACCTACTAGAGAAGGAGAAACACTCACTTCCAGGTATTTAATTTTTAAATCCCAGTGGAAGAAACACTGAAGACAAAGAAAAGCATCTATTCAGATTCAGAGCACTGATTTTATTTCATTTCAGATATTCAGAGAAGTTTAGAGATAATCCATGATCTCCATCTGTGGAAGAAGAGCTCTGTCATGACCTGGTTGTACTCCTCCAGCAACTCAAGGTGAGGTGGCATTGCTCTCTGACTGACAAAAAGACTGAAAGGCTCCAAAATAGATAGCCTATGACCAGAAGAGGCAAAAACTACTCACAATACCACATAAAAGGGAGCACAAAAAAAATCTTAGCTCCTGAAAGACTTTGTATATAAAGAGAGTGATTCAGTCATGAACCTTCGTAAACTTCACAGGTGTCTTGGTACCAACAGTTTACGCCAGGTGATCCACATAGATACAAGTGTATTTATTTAGTATTCACCAAAACAAAAATCTTGACCTGACCAAATCTAAACAGAAAGCAAATTGGTATGGGGAACTTCAAAAGAATAGCAGTGAACACAAAAATAGTCCACCCGTTTTCTAAAGACCTTAAGAAGAAACAACAAAATAACCCTTCCATACCAGATCAACTCAATTAACTAATCTGCATTAATACTGTTATTAGCAATGATCAATACCCCAAATCTAAAAAGAAGGGTCAATTCACTATGCCAAGTCATATCAGAGGGTGATGAAAGAAAATGTCTGAAAAGTAAATCTGAAGCATTTGCCATGTTGTGTAATACTTTCCTACTCAATAAAAATATAAGAACCCTGTAAAAAGCTCTGCCTGATCCTCATGATCTCAAGATTACAAAACGCGTACTCAGATAATACAGGCAAGCATCTTTTTACTGATGTCCTTCTTAGTGTTCACCTTCCTTTTTGTTAGAATTATATTGAAAGGGATAATTTATTTTTCCATCTCTCCAAAGCTACAAAAAAGTTTCAGCTACTGCCTGTTCATTCTTTACCTGTCTAGGTTATGTATTCTCACATGCTAATAACAGTCATCATCATCAAAAAGACACTGAATCTTCCAGCAACTTAACTGCTGAGCTACTGAACTTGTCTCCTATAAATTTGCTTATCTTTGTTGACCTCCACCGCCTCCTCAGTTTTTCTTCTGACTATCTCCCATGAAACCCTCAAGTGCCTCATTCACCTCCTTTTCTCCCTCCTGCTCCCCACAGCTATTCTCAGAGCAAAAGACAGCACAGGCTGGGCATACATAGTGATCAGCTAACATTAAGCCAAAAAGAACAAGTAAACTAAGCTGCAGCCCTGTCATCAGTGAGCCCATGAATATGCAACTCTGATACAAGTGCTAATTTTCCACAAACCAATCAGCACTTTAAAAATACCTTTAAAAACCCCTCTCTCCTTCCTGTTAAATCCAGGTGAAATTGCTAGGAAGTTAGAAGCTGGAGGGATGGAAAAGAGAGTGAGGACAGGCAGGTGATAACCTCACCTCATCTCCATAACCTCAACATTCTCTTATTTTTCTATAGTTATATAGCATAATCAAATACATTAAACAGGTCAGTTGGTATGTTATCTAACTGCATCTACAGGATAATTCAGTTAGAAATACACTGAGATATTAACATAAAGAGTCAAGCCGCTCCACCAGTGAGCGAGGATATAAAAAGAAATTCTTTACTTTTTCTGTTCCAATTTAGATTTCTGCTCTACAGCCCCAGGTCCTGGCACTGGACTCTCATCCAAAGACTCCTGGAATGCCAAATCAATCTACTCTTGTAAAACTTACATATCAAACATTTCCTAAAAATCAAACCAGAAGATGTATGATAAAAAAAAAAAAAAAAAGAAAAAAGAAAAAAGACAAAGACAGCTTGAGTTGAAAGGGTTTCTTTCCAGAGAGCTGAACAACAATCATAGAATCAAAAAACAAGGACCATAAAGGCATCAGAAATATTCAACACAGACCTCTGTAACACAGGTAAAGCTATACACAGAATTAAATACATTTAAGCTTATTAAATATTTAACTTATGTGAACACTGAACTTTCAATAAGAGTTTAAAGATTATATTTTCTCAAAAAAAAAACCCCAAACCCACAAAAAAATTTCGTGTGTGTGAAAGTATATACTTTCTTCCTCCAGTTATTATCCATGTTTTTAACTTCTCACACTGTTCAGTATAAGTTGCAGGAATGCCATACTCTCAGATGCAGGCAGAACAAAACAAGATTATTTTTTGTGAAAAGTCACTGAAAAGTACCGTGGAGAGGCTGAGATGAAAATACGAAGAAAGGTTGTTTTGATGTTAAATTACAAATGTTGTAATGTTGATAAACAGAGCTTCAAAACAATTAAAATCTATGACTTTAAACAAACAAATTGTCATTGGAAAAGATCCCAAAGTAAAATGGAAAAACACATTATTTGTGTCAAGAAAAAAAGATTAATTCCCACATATAAGTCAATTTTGTTTAACTCTACTTTCAAATCAAATCTCTGTTTTCCTTCATCAACCCTCACCCACATCACATATTTGTTTCTTAATGCCACAGAAGTATTTTACTGAAGTGCTTGAGCAATGGCTGACAAACAGTTGACCAGCCATCAATTCTCCAATTACCAAAGAAACTCCAGGGTTTGGGTATCTTCAACCAGTTAGTGTATTTTGTATCCCTTTCTGTGTATGACATCCTAAGCACACAAGTGAACAGTTCAAAAATCAGAGGATGTAGGAAGGTGCAGCACTATGCTACAACATTGTCTTAAAACAGTATTCAAGAGTCTACAAACTGATCTAGAAAATTTGTGCATCTCCTAAAAGCATTTGCAGGTATGCTGTCATACAGAAAATCTAATTCAAGGGTTACATTCATTTAGTTCTTCAGTAACTTCCACAGTAAGCAGTTTTGTACTAAAAATGTTGAAGACAGGATAGGCTGAACAACACTACTATTTGTGCCCAACTATACATAAAACAGCTTTATTGTGATGTGCAAGACAAATGGCAATATTATGAAGGATTTCTATACTCTCAGAAGCAGCTGAAACTTGATTGGTCAACACACAAACTGTGAAACTGCTTTCAGTTTCCTTATGAAATAAATTTATGCTCAGCTGTGAAAATATGAAGGTTTGGGGTTTGTTCTGTTTACTTCTTTAAACTGTTTTCTTGACTAAACCATCTTAAAATATATTCCTAGTCACAAAAAGCTGGGAACAGACACTCCCATGCAACATAAATTAGATACCACTGATAAGTAAACAGAAGCAAACAGCAGCAGCAGCTGTACTATCTTTTCAGCTTACCTGAGCTACAGAATTTCTAAGGATCATAAATATCATTGCAGAAGTTAGCCACAGTGCCATTAAAGGTTTTGAGAACAAAGTTTGACACAGTCAGAGGAGACACATCTCAAGAAATCAATTTGAAATCAAGCATTTGTTTTCCCAATGGAAAGTTTCAAAATTACAAATACTGAACAGCACTCAGTCATTACATTTATGTTAATTAAAGCCTTTCAAGGTAATAACAGAAAGCAAGTTTGATGTCTACATTACAAAGGCAAAATGAAATGTAAAGGGGTGACAGCAGTTACCTGATGTTATTTGCATTGTGTGTAATGCTGATTGTTTACACAGTTAACTCAGAAAACTTTAATACAAAGGCAAATTCAGTTCCTTTGCAAACACTTTGGACAGCTGAGTGTGCTTTACATTCCTTACTGGCTTCACATGTGGCAACAAGAGACTAAAAACTGCTCATGTACCATAACACAAACCCAGGCTGCAAAGTTCTGCTACTAACTGTACTGTATCACTCTCTCAACTATTCCAGGAGAAACAAGAACTGAGATAAAACGTTCCTTAGGGTCTGGAATGATCAAACAGCAATAGGACTTAGAGAGCCTAGTCACCCACGGCAAGTAAGAAATCCCGTATGTCATTTCTCAACAGCTTCTACAGAACAGAGACATTTCTTTTTAGAAGTCTCATCTGTGCTTGCTTTCACAGGCACAGAGCAACACAAAATAATGGAGTATTTGTGTAATTATGTTCCATCTTTCCTGAAATTATCAGATCAAATTATGTTCTCAAGCCCTCCTACAGATGTCAACAATTACGGATCTCCATCACGGGTCAGATGCAGTGCTAACAGTGTTAGCTACCTTATACACCCCCTGGGAGCTCCACAGTCATCTTCTTTTACTCGAAGGCCTTGCCAATTTTAGAACTGACTAGAAGCTTTGAAACAGAAATTTCAATCAAGTTCTCTTTGTTGCAGCAGCATAAATGCTGGTTTTAAGGTGCCTGTAAGTTCCATCCATCACCTACAGACATACCCAACTTCCCTTTTGCATATTTCAAATATAATGGTCAAAGCTCCATCACTGCAGAACACTGAAGATCTGAGAATGTGCTTTTCCTTGCCCAATACATTCTGAATGTTTTGAATTCTTCAACTCTACCAGACACCTGCTAAACAGCGACTGCAAGAGATGCTGATGGCTTCTTTGTAATCGCTAGAGAGGTGCAGAATGAGAACAGCAAGAATGCAAGGGCAAGGAGCATCTATGAGGAGGACAATCACAGACCTTCCCTAGTGGCTATGAATGTC
Organism: Dicrurus megarhynchus; assembly: GCA_013399195.1. Taxonomy (NCBI): domain Eukaryota; kingdom Metazoa; phylum Chordata; class Aves; order Passeriformes; family Dicruridae; genus Dicrurus; species Dicrurus megarhynchus. The sequence continues at coordinate 662,757 of VXAD01008399.1, forward strand.
TGAAAATGGCACTCACATTTTAGTCAAACCTGCTAGTCTAAATAAAGCTGAAAAAAGAAGCTACTATGATACGTTTCTCACTATGGCACTGCTCTAAGCTGTGGTGGGGACCAGGAATAATTAGCTACCACTTAGATTTTCTTCTCTTCCAGTTTAAGATGCACCAAAATCTACGAAGAAAGAGAGATCTCCTTCTGTGAGGTAAAACTGGGATTTTCTAAAAGGTTATTGAGGTATTAAAAATACACAGCTAAAGAAAATTCTGGGTAAGCACAAAAAAGTTGGAATTCTTTATTTCACAGAGTAGAAAACCCAAAAACCATGTAACCAGGACTTATTCCCACTAAGTATCGTAGAAAACATAAAGCAAAACCTAGACATGGGAAAAGAAATCATTGCTTAGGCAAAAGGAACAAAGGGGGGAAGGGAAACCTATTGAAGATGACATGCAGAAAGAGATGCCTATACCCAATACAGGAAAGATACAGTTAAGTTTCACTGAAAGGGGGTAAAGGAAGGCAAGTATCACAAGCTTCAATTTAAGGACCTTAAAAAGTATCTTCAATGACCCTATTGCTATTCAGTACATTTTATTCTGCCAATCCAAGTGGGGCATTATGGCAAGAACTATGTTATTTTTCATAGAAGACTGCTAACAGTCACTTCTAACCGTTCATCTCTCGGTTGTGTAAATGATAATCTGAGACAGGTTGGTTCCTGTGCCTTTCAGAGAAGTAGCTATAATTGAAGAGTACTTGTTACCAAAACCTGAGTTTTGTCTACACAAGACCTTCCATCACAGTTGGCACTGAGATCTCCACTAATGCTTTCATCTGTGTGTGCAATAGACATAGCAGACAAGGCTAAAGTTTGTTAACAGCCACTGCTTTAGTAGGATATCGGCAATGATCAGTAAAACCCTGCCTACAGCAGGAAGTCACTCAGCATACATTTACAGTAGACTACACGGCACTTTGCTCAGATACTGAGTGCACAAATGCATGTAGAAATGGACTGATGCCCCTCCGGCTCTCTCCCAGCCCTCACCAGACTCATTATGCAGTTTTCAATGGCAGCACTCTCCCGTCACTGCTCCAGGTCACCACTAAAGCAACATCAACTAGAAGAAAGCCATATAAAGTCAGCCTGTCTATGGAGAGACTATAAAAAAACCCACATGCAACAAAACTTGCATTTTGCCAATTTTTTTTGCCACAGTCAAAACATTTTCTGGGGTACAGCACTGGTGTGTGTTTAGCAAGCTGGGAAATTACAGCTCTCTGCTGCGGGAAGTTCAAGAGTCAACAGAATTTTTACATCCCTCTGACCAGTAAAAGTGAGTCCTGACTCTCTACAAACGAAGTGTAACAGCTGTTTATTAAAGATGGTATCTTTCATTCATGTAACAGTAGAAGAGTAAAGCCTGGACAGTTTCCCATTCCATCCTGGTCCATGTCTCCCAATTCTCCTTCCAAAGTTTAAGAAAGACTAGAGTAATTCAAGTCTGCAAGAGTCTGTGCGTAAACATAGCTTGAGTTGTGGAACGACTTATTTTGTGAGTATTTTTGGTGGGGGAAGATTGGACACATAAATCTTTTTAATTTGTTAAAGTTATAACTTACACTACTCCTCATTATCCAGTCTGCCCTCTTTTAATTCTGCAACTTCATAATTCCAAAATACTCATGTTAACATTTCTACAGCTTAGTACCAATCAGTAATAAAACCAAACAATGTATACGTGGTTATTATAGGAGCAAATTCTAGAATCCTAAAATACAAGAACCAGTCAGTTAATATTTTCTTATAGTTAATTCCATAAACAAGTCTGAAGTTGAATACGAACGTTTTCTGTGGGAGGCTTTTTTGTTTTGTTTGGGGTTTTTTTTAAACTTTTGTGCCAAAAGGAAAACTGAAAATAATCCTTCCTAATGCAATGCCTCAATTTTAAACAAATGAAGGCAAGTATTAAAGGTCATGTGTTTGTATCTACTTCTAAAAGATTTGTGCTCCTGAAAAACTCCAGCAAGTAAAATCTCATGTGCTTCACTACACTATCTTATGAAGAGGCTGTAATTAAGAAATCACTTGTAACTAATTAATAAATTTTCTGAAGTTGTAACTTCTCTCATACTTGGTGTTGAATACAACCTGTAAACTTACACTTCTTAAATGGTTTTTAGAAGTTTAAAAAAAACCCCACAAAATTTATTTCCTGGGTACTTTTGACTGCAAAACAATTAAAAAAAAAAAAAAAAAGAAAATTCACATGTACTTACTTTGATAGGAGCTGTTGAGAACTTGACTTTTCGGTCTGGCTCTGGATCTTCCTCTTCAGAAAGTCCAGGGAACTCCTCATATTCACTGTCATACATATACTCCTCCTCTCCCTCCAAAATTTCTTTGCCTTCAGCATCTTGGTTTTCTGGCTCTGTGTCCCTGTCATCATCAAAAGCTGCATTCTCTATTCCAAAATCACTGAAGTCCTCACTTTGCTTTTCCAACACTTGCTCCTCTTCTTCAGTATCCTCTTCTTGCTCTAGAACATCCTGTACTTGTGTAACTGGACCATCTCTTACAGACATTCCATCTCTTTTTTCTTCCCAACTGGTCTTGCTGCCATCCGTAAACTCCTCTACCACTTCCAAGGCATAGTCGCTTCTCTTCCCTTCCTGTATGTGACATATGAGCCTCTGATTCTCTTCATCAACGTGATCTTTCTCCAAACCTTTTTCATGCCCTGAGGTTTCATCTTGTGCAGCCAGCTCTGTGCAAGCCCCCTCTGTGGGAGAAACCCAGGAGGAAACACTATCTGATGTCTGCTGAGCCTCCTGACCAGGCACATTGCCCATATTCCAGGGGCTTGTCTGAAGTACCAGTTGTTCTCTTCTGTCTTTTCCAAGTGCCTTGCTCGGCTCATCTCTGCAGATCCCAGGCACTTTGGGGAATGGACCCTTCTCCAGACATCCTTCAGCAATAGCAGGTGAACTCTGCTGGCCTTTCAAAGGGTCCTGATTTGGAGAACTATCATTTTTGGAAGTTTCTTTGGATTCTTCAGTATCACTGTAACCCAGAAAGCTTTCCAGCCTCCTAGAAATGGGCCCTGCATTCAGGAAGGAAGATTTGGAACCACTATTAGAATGTTGCTGCTTCAACTCCTCATTACTTTGATTTTCAGCTTTCTCCAGTGCAACTGGAGGACTTGCTTCTGTATTAAAACTGAAGTGGTCCACCACATTGCTGCAATCAGAAGCTGAACCATGTCTCCTCTTATCTTCACTTCTTTCACATTTGCTGGGGGAATACCTGTCCACTGAGCTCCGTTGCTTTATATTTCTCTCGAACAGCTTCCTGGTCTCTGAAAATTTTTCTGCCAGGGCAACTTTGTCCAAGTCTGCCTCATCGCTGCTACGGATGACTTTGTCAGCAGCAGAAGACACAGACAAAGAATCCACAGGACTGCCGCTGGGGCTGGTAGTTGTATTAAGAAGATTATTTTTTTGGACAATGAGAAAAGATGGACTACCTGGAGAAGATCCATACTCTGCTGCCGTGGCCCGGCTGATTAGTTTGGTCTCAGCAGGCGGACTGCTTTCACAAGAGGTTGTGGAGGAAGAGCTTCCCATTTGCAAAAACATATTTTTGATCTTGTGTACTCTATTGCCGTAAGTGGCAGCTCTGCCTCGACTGTGTGGGTCACTTCCCCCTCCATTGGAAGAGGTGGTCAGCTTCTGATGCAAACCTGTTTTGTTGGAAGCATTATCAGGATTGTTTACACCATCAAAAGAGCATTTGATAGCATGGAAATCAGATTTGTAAGCATTTCGGTGTGGAGAAGCACTTCTTAAAGTCCTTTCCCCCTTGCCTTCGGTTTTCATCATTGTTGAAGAGAAAGCTCCCTCCACTCCTTAAGAAGAATGGGAAGAACGACTCCCTAGCACAAAGCTTCCACCCTCCAACACCACGCAGTGTAGATCCCACAGAAGATCCCGAAAGCAACCTTTCAGTCAGCCAGCCTCCCCGCTCGCATTGAAATGGAACGCAGGGGACTCTACGTGGAGAGAAAGAAATCAAAGCGTGTGAATGGCCACATCGGGTGTTATCCCCAGCAAGGATCGCGGTATCCGGAAAGCCATCTGCAGGGAGACAGAGAGTTTCCATTAACTCGGGGCCTCGCCGGCGTGTGACACGAATCCGAAACTCGGGGTGGGAATCGCAGCCCAAGACCTCCCTGAGGGATGAAGCCCATTGTGTCTGCCGGGACGCAAGGACCCAGCTGCTCCCCGGGCACCGACCTGGCGGCTCTAGCGGGGGATGCGGCGGCGGCAGGCGGCCCCCCTGCCACCTCCGGCTACCGCCCCTCCGCTAAGGGCCGTCCCGGGCTGGGCCAGGCCGGGTCGGGCGGCGGGGGAGGGGGCAGCGCCGNTATCCGCCACCACAGCCGCCCGCCTTTCCTTCCTCCCTCTCACCCCCCGCCCTGCCACCACCGCCGCCGCCCCGCGCTCCTCACTCCACCTTCCTCCCGCCCCCGCGGCGCGCTCCGAACCGCCGCCCGCCCGCGCCGCTCCCCGGCCTCACACTGCTCCGCGCCCTCCTCCGCGCTGTGTCTCGGGCCCGCCCGCGCGCGCTCCCTCCCTCGCTCGCACACAAAGAGAGGGAGCGGCGGGGGGGCGCCCCCCCCCCCCCCCCCCCCCCCCNCGCCCCTGCTCCTCTCTCTCAGTGCAAGGGAGGAGAGGGGCTGGGGGGCGGCGGGCGCGAACGGCCCGAGGGAAGGGCCTCCCGCGCCGGGATATACCACGCTATAGCGGGATATGGGTTTCGGGTGATACCATGTCGGCGAGGCGAGCGGGCGCGGAGCCGCCGGATGCTGCGAGCGCGGGGCAGCGTCGGTGGGTGCGGAACGCTCACCGGTCCCTCCGCTGGGGGAGCTGGAGACGGTGGGGCGAGGGACGCTGGAGAAGCGCGAGCGCCGAGCTGCTGTGGAGCCGCGCGCTGCTTTCAAAGCCCGGGCGGCCAGCGCGGCGCGGGGAGCGGCAGCCCCGGCTTCACCGCAAAGCAGCGCGGTTCCCGGGAGGGAAGAGTCGCGACAGCTGCCACGACCGAAGCTCTGACAGCTGGAAGTAGCAACAGTGCCAAACTTTATTCCCCCCGCCTCTTTATTTCAAAAATCTAGTTGTTTTTAGCCTCTCCCGAGCAGGTAGGTATCGGAACACAGGAGCGGTCCACAGCCGAGGCAGCGCCCGGCCCCCCCGCGCACCTGCTGCCCGCGCTCCCTGCGTGGGGACCCGCGGCGCCGTGCGCCTTCCTGGATACTCTGACATGTCCGCGCAGGACCAAGGGCTGAGCCCGCTTGTGTTCCCTCGCACGCACCCTGGGCTGGAAGTCACTGCAGCTCCCCGAGACTGGGAAAGTCATGCTCGTCATCGGTAGCCCTAGGCAGTAATAACCGCAATTTTGCAAGCAGTGTTCCATGCTCCAGTTCTCTTCGTTTGTTAGTCCAAATAAAAGCACTGGCTTCAACCTGTGTATCAGTTAAAGACACGATTTGGATGAATGTTTTGTTTCCATTGCAGTTCCTTCCGTCACACAAAATAATTAGAAGAGCACAGAACAGTACTGATAGCTACCAATTACCTGGCAACTGTTGTTGGCACCTGGCACCAGATTGTGTAACAATTATTTAGAAGTCTAAGTACTTAACTCCTTGCAAATAATAGCTTCACTGGTTTATTACTCAAGCCTATGGGGAAATTTATACATTCTCCCAGACATCCCAATTGACTTTGGCTTAACTTTGAGTCACAATGCCTGGAATATTTCACAGCGTGATCTAAAATCTATGATACAGTTTGAAATTAGTCTTAATCATGATTTTACAATAAAATAAAATCTTATTATTGATATGTTTTTCTAAAACAGAGGATAACATTGTCGAGACCTTATTCTGTGTTTTCAAACACTGCAGGGCCAGTGGAATTTCACCAAGATCTGCCATTAGCAGTCTTACATACACTTGGTAACACCATTTTGAATAAAATTTTAATACAGATAGTTTCAGTGTAAGAGGAAGAAATGTTTCTTACTTTGAGTATGTAGCCCTTATTTAGAACACATAGAGGTGATCTTTATCCTGCATTCTATGGAGGTGGCCCTTCATATAGCATGCGTAGGTTGGGTTGAAATTGCAAGGCTTAACCACCATCTTTCAATAAATAATCTACAAGAAACTACTAAGCAAATGCTCTTTTCACAAACCAAAGATAAGTACAAGGTTGCTCAGCAGTTTGAGCACTATGGGCAGAGAACATTCTGCATTCTGCTCAGGGAACCTGGCAGTATATAGGAGACTGTTCAAAGAAAAAAAGGCAAGAGTTCAGGAACATCATAAAAACAAAGCCCAAAGCAGCTCTAAACCGTGCTCAGGAAAGCCGGTGGCCTTTGTACTGGGTGCTGGCTTGAAGAGGCTGGAGCAGGAAGATACTCTCGTGTTTTGAACTCTCCCATAAATGAGAAAGCAGGAATTGTAATTACAGATCCTGAAAACAGATTTGATTGCATCAAAGGACTCTTATTTCTTTACAATTTCTCCTCCTAACTAGGAAAATATACAGTTTATTTTGCCTAGCTGTGCTGCTTAGGAAGGGCAATATTTATCTAGGTCAATTTTCTAGGTTTTCTAGTGAGAAAGACTCTGAATTGCATTCTAGGTGAGTGCAATGTGAATGTGAAAGAAATCATAGATTTGTTTACAGAAACAATGATTAAAAAGATGGGAAGGATTCAAGATAAAGACCTCTGGATTTTGAGCAAGAAGTCTGGGAAGGTGACGTAGTTTATGATTTCATCATGGTGAATAACTGCAATAAAACCTGGGAAGAGTATCTTACACATTCAGTTTGTGGTGCTTTCCTTGAAAGATGATGAAACAACAGTGAGTAAGCAAATGGTTTGCACCGAACAAGAAGCATCTACATTTGTTACCTAAGCTTAGGAAAAAAAATAGGAGTTTCAAGGGGGATCTTGGCTGCACAAAATCTTCTTGGGGAAAAAAGTGTTGCTGTATATGAAGTCATGAATCTAATGAAGACAGAAAAAGAAGAAAAAATTTTCAAGAAAAAAAATTAAATTGAGGGCACTTCTGTAAACCCAGTTGTTCAAACCACCACTGAGGTACAGTGTTTATTTCAGATGTTTGCCCAACATATCTGTTATACAAAGCTCCAGGGAGGGGCCATTCTGGTGAATTACACATCAGTGTCTACCTTGCTGGATTAAATTTAATAAATCAGTATTTTCTTTGCTGCTTGTTCACTCAGCAATAGTTCCTTCAAGGATAAGGTTCTCTGCAAAAAGGTGAATTTAATTAATTATTAGTTCTATTACATCCTTCTACTGCCCACCCAGGATGCTGTTCCCCAGAAATGTTCTGAATTAATACCCTGACCACATCTTCTGGCCACAGAACCACAAATGTTAAATGAAGGTTGGTGGAACATCACTGAAACCTGCATTGAGCACAGCTGGCCTGCCAGCACGTTACTAATGGTTTTTACGAACTGAGGAAAACTTATGTTACAATTCCAAGACACATTGGAGATAAACTTAGGAGAATCTCTTAAGTCTCAAGAATCTCCTAAGCCTCAAAGTAAAATATTGGCAGTTGAATTTCAAAGTTGCATTTAAAAAAAGAAAGACAATTATTTATTGCCAGGAAGGCTGAACAGTTTCCTCACCTTACAAGCCCCATTCCTGAAGTGTCCAAACCATCAGACTCACTTGCTACATTGTCAAATTCATGAGTGAAAAAGAACAAGAGAGAAAAGGAATGAGCACACTGTAGAATTGTCTGAAATGGTGGTTCAAGACCATGCTGGGTTTCTCAAGCACAAAAAGCAGATGTCAGCCTGACAAGGAGGCAGGAGTCTCAATAATAGCATCCCACTGAAAGCTGTTGGAAAACAAAAGTCTGTGAGTGCATTTTTCAGCCTCACAACTGCAGTACTGTTGGCACAGCTTTGTAGAATTTACAGGATTTTAAGAAATAAAGTTTCTGGCTATTGTTGATTTAACTGATTTCCGGTGCAAGAAACATTATGCTGTTGTACAGTCTCTGTTTGCATCTGAGTGTCTCCTGCTCTGCAAGGACTTGTGAAAATGGGCCAACTGCTTCAACCAGATTTGACACAGGCTGAGAGTTTTCAACAATAGTTGTGTTCCTACCAGTTTCTTAAAAATAGAGAACCAGAGGGAGAGAGGAGAAAGAAAAACCTTGCAAGATCAATCAAAGGAAAGGTTTCAGCAAGAGATCACCCCTTATAAGCCTCTAGATAATCCTGTATAAGCCACACAAGACTGAAACCTGATGCATGTATTAGTCACAAGAAAAGCCTTATTTTGAAGTTGCATCTTTTCTAAAACCAAAGTCAGCCAGGAGACACACATTGGGAGGGTAGCTGGCTACTTTAATACTAGAGTTCACAGCACAATCTTTTACTCTGATACGCTAGTTTCTGTGGGACCAAGCAGTTTTATATGAAACACAAAGTGTTTGTTATACCTCTTTATGTATGCATAACACGCTTAATCTATTTTTCAGATACAAGATGATGTTAAATTCTTTGAAACTAAGTCCAAATAAGGGATCTTATTTTTAGTATTTGGATTCCCTAGTATTTTTTAAAACATAGCTATATATAAGCAAAGAGACAAGTATACAGAGCCTGGAGTTTAGACTGCCATCTAAAACTAAACCAATGCAGTTTAAAAGCAAATCAGAAGCATTCTAACTGCATATCTTTCATACTGAAGTATTAGTTATATTAGAAAGAGCAAAAAGGAGAAGCATGACCCTACATATAGGTGAGCTCTTTCCTTCAATTATTAATACTTTCAAATAAATAAGGCAGTATTTTGAAATTCTGTCAGTCCAAATATTGCTTGACACCATCTAGATTTAGAATATACATAGAAAAAAGTAACAAGTGTTAAAAAACATTACATGAAATAAATTGAGCTTCAAAAATTCAGTTACTTCTTGTATAGGTAAGTCTGAATGATAATTTTATCAAATAAAATGAAAACAAAAGAATGAGATAAAATAGGCCATAGAATTTAGATATAGGTTATAAATTATACCACAAAGAAAAAATAATTTTTAGTCAAATTTAGAGCTTATTTTGACATTTCCAAATCAAAACATTCAGTTTTTATTTTGAAAATAAATTTCTCATTTAAAAATATTTTACAGGACAAAATATGTGTAAAGCAAAACATTTAGACTGAAGAAAATATTTTGCATTAACAGGAACTGATTTTATTTTTCTTTTAAATACAAAAATTTGCATTTCACTTGAACTGAATGTTTCCCCCACCCCCTTATTTTTAATTTGGGTTTTGAATTCAATAATACATTTTCCAGATGCACCAAGAAATAGCAAACTTATGACTGAAGTCTTTCCTACCGTAAAGTCTAAAGCAAGTGGGAAAAAGAAACTTGAATTCCCCAAATCCAAGCAAACAAGTGATCTATCAGGAACAATCACCAAGCTTCATGCTATTCTAAGATGACTAAAAGAACAGTACATGATGAATAGAAGGCATTAACTGCATCTGCTTTGGAAAAAGACCTGACAACCACCTGTTCAAAAAATCTGATCTAATTTAAAAATTGCTATCAGACATTTGCCTTGTCACTTCTAGAATAGTTTTAAAAACATCATTAGCATCTGGTGGGTTGTCACTGTTTTGGCAACTACCACGAAGGGACTCTCTCTGACAGCATATTGATGCAATTGGACATATATGAGATGCATATCAGTACTCTCGAGGAAGATGAACGAAGTGTTTGTTCTTTTTATTGGTAGGCCGACGTTTCTATTTTCACAGGGGTTGTAACCAGATTGGCTGATTTCCTAGGTGTCACAGCTAGAGCTATTTCAGAATTTGGTTCCTAGGTTTTCTGACTTCAGCACCAGCTCATTTTGCACTTATTATTTTTGGAACAGAAAGATGAAAGGCTATTCACAGTGACTTTTTAATGCATGAAATACCATTGAGAGATAACTACTAAACTGAGGGACCTTCAACTAAACATCCTTCAGAAACAAACTGTTTAAAAGATCACTCCTATATCATTCTTAGTGTTGCTCTTACAGCAAAAATCACTGAGGATGTACTCATTTAAGGGATAAAACACTTACTTCTGTGTCTTCATTGAAGTAGTAATGTAGTACAACTAGTGGCCAGAAATTGAGTTATTGCCTTCAAGATTCTGTGTCTGCATTTAGTACCTACTTACACCATGATCCTTAATATTTTCATTACGACTTTAAACAAGAAGAATGCCTTTGTCAATTAATCTAAAGTGCATTGAAATAATTATAAAATCATGTTCCCTCTGAAATTAACATGCTTTTGATGAGGCTTGTGAGCAGAGCCCTTAACAGCCACTCCACATACTCACTTGGTGTATCTTTGCCTCCAAGCCAGCACTAAGGCAGAGGTTTACCATGACTGTGATACCATCTAAGATGTCGAGCTGGCAAGTCCGTAGCCTTCCACCGGCTCTTGGAGGGCAGGTCTCAAATGCAACAGCATGGGAAGCAAAACTGGGTAATTCTCAAGTACAGCTATGCTGAATCATAGAAAATGAAAGAGAGCTTCACTTTCATTATAGACTTTCTCTACTCTGAGGTTTAAACCTCTAATAGCAGAGTTACAGGCTGAGCCTGAAAAGCTGTACTTTAATATGGTCACAACAACTGCAGTAGAGGTTACAAAAAAGCTGACTACAGCAACTGGATTTAAACATGAAAATAAAGCCACAGAGCTGCTCACATGGATGTCTTATGGGATGAGTAGATGAGTACAGCAAAACATCACAAGACAGAACAGGAAGGGCAGTAGAATCAACAGATTTTTTGCCTTGAGGCACAATTTAGCTCTGATATATTTATTGTCCCTATAGCTCTAAGTGGAGATCATAGCCCTATGGTAAAGTATGCTGGTAGTGTAAATTATGCTGTGTTTGTAGTCCTTCCAAAGACTGGTGTCCTAATGAGACTTTGGAAGACTTAGGTCTAAGGAGACTTAGACTGCCAGCAGAAACCCAAGTCCTTGTATGTGCTAATGTGTCCTATTTGCAGGTCACACAATAACCTAGCGTGCCTTTGGAAGGTCTGTTTTGGAAGCATGGATGTGCACTGGATGATTTTGGCTGCAAACCATTCCACCAAGTCTTTCCCCAGTGCTTGGGCTGACATTCCAAGCCCCTGAGCATTTTTAAGCAGCTGCCCATTTCTTAACATCAGTAATAGTCAGAAAATATTTCTTGCTCCTTAGCTCCTCAGTGTCTTCCCAAAATTATTCCTGAGATGCAGACTAGGCAACATTCAGCTCTGCAGTAACAAATGCTCAATAACTTGCCTATTTGTGCTTTAATTGTTTGACTTTTATTGTTATTTTTCAGCATTTGTTTTCCAAACCATAAGACTCCCCAGTACAGCCTAAAGTAGGACTTTTAAACTTGAGCAGGGTCATTTCTGGGTTGTTTCACTCTCGTGATTTGATCTTTTTTTCTCTGCTGTGAAAGCTTTCCATACTTGGTCTAACTACCCAGATTTTCTGGAAAAATACTAGAATCAGTTCCATAAACATAGCAAAACCCTTGGAAATTATTCCAGAAATAGCATCTTTCAGGCATGTATGAAATACACAAAAGGCATGTGATGTGGAAAAGAAGTTGAGTTGAAATAAATGGCAATATGCCATGCTCTACTAATAAAATAAGTTGATTTACTTAACATTCAATTCACATTAGACTTCACAGATGTTCAAAATATGACCAAGTTAACTCTACTGGAATCAGACTCTGCATATTTGGCCTCACTGTGTAGTACTGCTCCTCTGTGTGCCACAAAGCCTTATTTCACTTTCCACAAACTGAGGCAGAAGTGTTGAGCTGGTTATGCTTGGTGTAGTTTCCCTCACACCAATTTCAGGTGATGGGAATGAGCACAGCTCTGCCAACACTGGAACCACACTCATAGACACTACTGTGAAATTTGACCCTTTCTGGTTATAGGGAAATTTAGAAAAAGTACAGGATGGGAGTGCAGTAGTAAAGCGTTCTCTTTAAACTTGTTTGAGTGTCATTGTGGTGATGTCATTAGGTGAGAGCTACACAGCTTGTTCATTGCTCTCTTTAGCTTATTCCTAGCTTATAAAAGCTTGTAGTCATAAAAAGTTGTTATTGTGCTGCATCACAAGGTTTCTTCTGTACTTATATACATACACATAAAAAAGAGGAATTCTTTGAGCCGCCTTGTCTTTAGAATAAGAGACTGTGACTCAAAGCTGCTTAAATTAGTGCAAAAATACATATTTGCCCATTTGTCATGATGGTGTTCATGTGAAAAAGACTGTAATCAGTCACAGCCTTGGCCTTTTCTACAACTTCTGCCCACTAACCGCACCTCTGTGTGGGTTGCCTCTCAAGCCCTGAGCTAGGCACCAGAAAACAATCGAAAAATAGTTTTCTTCTTACTTCAAAATCAGTTGAATTAAAGGTACAAAATAAGAAACTTTCAATTCAGAGTTAGATTAATTTTTTGATGATTAACCATTAAAATAAAAGTTCTTAAGAAAAAATTTATCATCAAAAGAAAAAAATCACCATGTTTCATGCCAGTCATTTCTATCCATGATTTTGCTGCTTAGGGAAAAAAACAGTTTTGGAAAATATCCTTGCAAAGGAAAGCACTTAAGAGTAGATTTAAAGTCAGTAGGTGTATCTGGCTTGTCTTTGCTGGACTTAAAGACTACGGAGGAGATCCACAGTTTGTGTAGGTAGTAAGTTTGTAAATCTCAAACCTCTGTTTTATCCAACCAGTGCAGCCATTGATGTGCTCCCATCACATCTCAATAAAAACTATTATTCTATAAAACAGACTTAAATTTAATATATAAATTTATTATATACCCCAGAGTTCCACTGTTCATCTTCACCAATGACTGTATTTTATCTCGCTCTGGAGGCTTCTTTCTGTTATGCAGTCATTGTGTTAGCCTGTCTAGACCACAGTGTGAGGTCATCATTGCACCATCTGTTAAACTTGTTTGGGTTAGTGTGTCTGCAACTCAGTTCAGCTCAAATGTTATTAGAACACGCTCAAAAATGAGGGTAAGTCAGGCCAAGTCATACTTCCCAAGCATAGTACAGGTTCTATGATTTATTAGTAGTAGATTTACTATTACAGATGATACAGCTATTATTCTATTATAGGTTTATTATAGAAGTATTTAGAAGCCACTTCAAGCTAGTCTTGAAATATTTTCATATGAATATATGAATTCTCACAAAAGGCAACATATTTATGAGGCATGGAATTATTTCATTTATAGCACTGGAACAAATGTGGAAAAAATGCCTTTAATCTGAAGACACATCAGAAGAAAATATTAGATTTTAATATTCTGTTTGACATTGTCTAAGGCCTTGCATTCAAGGCCACAATCTCAATCAGATGATGGGGAAGGGAAGGCACCACTTAGTGGTGTTTTGTGAAGATGCCAGTGTGACCCCTCAATCTGTGGCTCCAGTGTTTCAGGGCATACAGATTCATCAAAGAAAAAGCTCGCAAACTTGTTTAGTTTGATGTTAACAGAAACAAACCAAATTTTGATAGTGAACTTCTATTTTGACTTCTCTTCCAAAGAACTTCCATGCCAGAAACAATTGTTTACATGCATGCATTTCAGGAGAAGAAATATACTGAGTGAGGGTTTCTTTAAGCCAGCTTGGAGCCCAACAAGGTGATTAACACCTTGTTCTACAGAGAAATAAAAAACCTTTTGAAGTAAAACCCTTTCTTTTTGACAGTTTTAAAATAAAAAAGAGCAGTAGCTTTTGTTTCTTGTTTGTTTGGGGTTTTTTGAGTGTTCGGGGTTTCTTTGCATTGTTTTTTGTATTAGAGATTTTTAAATCAGCATTACATATTTTTAAAACATGGAGAAATAATGAGTAGCACAAGATACAGCATGTGTTCAATTTCTTACGAAGTTTTTTGAAGTGAATACTTCGCAATCTTTGTTGGTAGCTATGTGATCTGCTTATTTCCAAGAAAACCTAGGCTTTATTTACTTCTGTATTTTTGCTATATGACTGCATTTAGTTTGACATCCCTCATACGAACCATATTCTCTTAAATAAAAAAACCCAACAAAACTTAGTAAGTTTTTACCTGAACGTTGAAAAAGCTGCTTCCAACCTTGTCTGCAAAGAAAGCAAAGAAAGGAAAGGAATTTGAAATATTGCTAGATGTTTGCATAGATAAGAGTTAGGTCTCAGGATTTTTTTAATCTGTATTTTCTTAAATGTTATAATTTGTCCCAATACCAACCCCTAAAGAATGCCAGTCCTCACTGACTCCATTTGGACATCGAGCCACTGACCACAACTCTTTGAGTGTGACGATCCACGCAATTCCTTATCCACTGAGTGGTCTATCTATCAAATCCACGCCTCTGCAGTTTAGAGACAAGGATGTTGTGCAGGACAGTGTTGAGTGCTTTTTGACAGGTAGATGATGTCAGTCTTTCTCCCCTCATCCCACCACTGCTGTAAACCCCTCACAGAAGGTCACCAAATCAGTCAGTCACAACTTGCCCTTAGTGAAGCCTCCTTATTTTCCATGTGCTTTTCATGTGTTTTCTCAGGAGTGGAAATATACATTGACCTCTCCACCCTGTCCCTGAAATATTTTTTTCTTCATGCAGGTTTTGCATTTGAATTGAGTAGTGTTGCACATCAGCAGATATATCCTCATTTAAAGACCTGAAAATTTCCAGACTGTTGTAAGTAATCTGTTCATTCCTTTTCAAACAAATCCTATTATTCACTTCAAAATACATTCATCTGCTTAACCTAAAGTCATGTCACTCTGTTGGGAAGGCCAGTATGAACTGATACCATTTTTGGGAGGCTGGGATGTTCAACCAGCAGGAAATAAATTAAATCAGGGGGAAAAAAGTTGATTTTGTGCCAGTGCTTGGAATATCAGTTCTGCCAATTGACTGTCATCCACTACTAACAGATGTGCTATAAAAGCAGATGAAATTCATTGTTAGCATATTTCTTGGTGGCCAGAGCCAATTACAGAATGCAGAATCGAACCTTTATAATACAAGAATTTGCATATGGACATTACATGTACTTATATATAGTGATAAGTATTTTCAAACTGGTTAAAGGAAGGCCTGACTAAACTCACGTTACGTTAGTATGCATTAGCTCCTTATTTCACACGTAATACAGAATTTTTTCACTGTTATATTTTAGTCTGATGTTTATTTTTGGTGATCCTATTTCTTACTCTTTATAAATGTTTTTCAAGATAGAATGCACTTTGATACCTCATAATAAAACTGTATAATGATTTCCAAGAAGATAAAAACTTTTTTTTTTTTACAGACCATGAGTTAGAAAAGCAGGGGTTGGTTTAATGACATCACACTGAAAAATCTACATTTAAAATAAGTTCTAATTCATACAGTGGTACCTTAAAATATTTTACTGTAAGTCTTGAAATAAATGTTTCAAAACTAATTTATATACTACATATATGCATACCTGTACACAAACACATCTTTCATTTTCAGTTAATTGTATTACTGGCAATATTTAAAAGCATTAAATGTGGTTTTACTAAGGGCAGTAGTTATTAGAACATTTTCCCTTAAGTCAGATGTTGAAAACATTCACATAGATGCAGTATGTAGAAATACCTTCGCTTTCTATCAGTCAAATATGATAAATATTTCTGTACAAATTTAATTTGCTTCATGTTTACAAATATATAGAGATAACTCTTTTGTATTCCTTCCTTCCCAAATTACACTACATTAAACGTTCTTGATTGCTCTGACAGAACCAATCGCATAATTACAGTCTTACAGTGGAACATGGGCTCAATCTTGAAATCTTCTTACTCCAAAAGTCTCACTGACGTACACAGGACATTTACCTGGAGGAAAAAAACAACAAAACTCCAAACCCCACCCTTTCTAGATTTTTTTTTACTCCTTTGGTACTGGAACAACCCAAATATTCAATCTCCCCCCACAGCTATGTACGTAATCTCTCTTTAAAGTTTTGCTCTGTTCATTTCTCAAATGTTGAATAAATATTTCCTTTCTGTAAAATGTATACCCAAGCTGAAAAACAGAAGGTCTGCTTTGGCTGTTTTGTAGCATTCCTGTCATGCAAGACATTCATGTGTCTGATTCAAGCAGGCCAGTGAAGCAAAGCCAGTGCTGCAGCAGTACACTCTTTTTACAAACAAGTCTAAGATAATCTAAACTCATTGCTAAAACTCACTGATCAGGTCTGATTATCTCACTTTTCAAGCTCTGCCAAATCCTCTTCTACAGCTTCAACAAATGGGGCTTTCCCCATTCTATATGTTCAGAAAGTGGCAGCAGTGGTCATTCTCCCACTCTGTGGCTTTCAGATATTTGCTATCTATTCTCATGCCTAGGGTCCTAGACCCTCCCTAAAATTATAGTCTTTCATTGAAGACTGTGATTGAGTGGACTCTAGTCTCCATCATATAACTGATTAATTTTCAAGGAAACACATTTATACACTCTTATGCTAAAGAGGTAAAGCTTACTATCTGTTTTCAAGTAATAAAACATATTTATTCAATATTTGCTCAATATTTTCACTGTTTTCTCAATAAATGAGAATTTCATTACAAATTGTTAAAAGAATAAAAAATTATAAGGAAAATATTTATTAGATAGTCTCTGCCTGTGGGCAGACAAATTTTCAACCAGAACCAAATTTTTAACAAAGGTTTCTATTTGTTATTAACTCTAAAGCTGGCCATGGAGTGGTAAAAGAGGCAAGGAATAGACATGAACAAAAAAGGCCTTCATTTTCACAGGGAAAAGTTTGGACAGTTTTCAGTTTTTACTTCAAACCTCCTATGTTCGTAAGCTGGTTTGGGGTTTTTTTTGTAAATAATGAAAACTCAGTTTTCCAAGGATAAGACAGAAATTTTAGAGAAGAAAAAACCAAAACAAACAACCAGTTTATGAGAGCAGTCTGCCATTGAAGAACATTTGCTTCGATAGCAAGTGACCAGCCTGAACAAGGACCCTGCTTTTCTAGGGAAACTATTTCAATTTTCAACACATATTGCTACTCCTTTCCACTTTGCCCAGTGGTGTAGACAAGAATCACAGATTCCCACTTAAGACTGGGGGCCTGACCCTAGCGCTCCCCAAGGTGCAGAGTCCCTGGGGTTCTTTGAGTAGCTAGATTGAACATTTTGAACATTGCATCATTTCATTGAAATGGCTGCTGTTTGGTTTTTCATTTCTAAGAAAGAAGAATTGTGATTTCGCACCCTAACTTAAGTATTGTAGCAGTAAAATAATACATTCCACAAAAGACTCTAGAAAGAGCTATTTCACTAAACAGAGCACTGTAAGATTATTTCATCTAGGATAACATCATTCTTTTATCATTTTGGAGACCTATGTTTATCTCTTGAAAAGTATCACTCATCTTTCTTCCCTGCTATCTTTGCAAAGTACCCTCTCCCATGGAAAAATACAATTTCACAACTGCTCACTGACTTAGCAAGACACATCGTGGGTTAAAAGTGAATTGCAGGTGCAACTGACAGTCTGTTCTAGATGTTTTGTGCTGTTGTGCATGACTAGTACTGGGAAGATCAGTCGATGTTGTAGAACAGTCGAAGCCTGGATGTAGTAGGTAGACTTGTGTGTGTTCATGCCATAAATTGGATACAAAGTGGAAGCAAATGAAAAAATAAGGAAAATGGGTGGATATAGAAAACTAAAGCAAACAGATTAGTCACTTAGAATTATTACCCTTGGTAGCTTATTTTCTGCTTCCTGCTTCATTCATGTTGATTTTCAGGGTGTAAATGGGAATAATATCGGTCCAATTTAGGAAGGTTTTATTTAGCTTGTTTTCTGGCTTCTCTGTGTGTGGAAATGAACAAGAGTGTGAATTGCTGCAGCTACTTTTTATTTTGGAAAACAAAAAACAAACAATTCTTAGAAACTGGGGGTTGAAGGGGAAGAATTCCATATATTCCATTTATCAGATTGCCAGTGGTAGCGTCTGCTTTGAAAAGGCTGGTTAAAGAACAACATGTAATCTTACAACCAAGCTAATTCTAATTCCTACTTCTGTTCCTAACTGACAAAGGAAAATGAACCCTGTTCAGAAATCTTATTTAAAAGTCTACTTCCTTATTAAGTGACAAACAAGCTTTCAAAGTAAAAGGTGAATGGACTTAACTGATAGGAGGGCCTAGTGAGTACCTTGGGAAGGAAGGGTTTTCAAGAGCATCATAATGCCTGGAGACTGGATTTATTGACCAAAATGTTCAAAATGATTCTCACAAAGACTTACACCCTTAGGGACTTAAGTTATCCCACTTTTTGGGAGAAAGTAAAATTGATGTTATTAATCAAGCATTAAGTTGCACAATAGATGTGCTTATATATATATAAAAATATTTTCTAGGTTTTGTTGGAAAAGCAATAATTTGTGTGTTTTTCTTCCACTGGTAATCATGCATAGCACACAGAAAAGGAGGGGGGTTGTGTAAAATCCACACACCCCAAACCAGAGTAACTTGCTATAGAATGCTGCTTATGGCATAGAGGAAATCAATTATTTGTGTTAGTAACTAAAAGGAATTTAAGCTGTCTATGATTTAACATATTTAGCCAGGCTTTTGTGGCTAACAATGTGGGTATTCAAAGCACATAGAATAAAAGTATGCATGCCCACTTATATAAGAACTAACTTTGCTTTGAATAGAATTTTCCAAACACATTAGCTAGAGATCTAATTTTATAACTAATTTTTGACTATGTCACAAAGTCTCTCAATGAAAAGGAAATGAGGAATAAAAAAAGCACAAAACCCAAAAGAACGAGTCAAAATCTGATCTTGTCCTGGCAAATATCCAGAGTGATATAATTGGTTCTAGCATAACTGAGATTAGAAACTCTCCCAGATAGTGCAAGAAATTGGCCCAGGAGATGAGAAATATAATTCCAACTCATTCCATGGCCATGTGATAACTCTGTTGATCTGTACAAGAAGCTTCCTAAGCATTAGCAATGCACAGCCATACAAAAATTTTTAGTACAGCTGATATTTGATGAGGGAGATTGAATTCAATTAAATATCTTTATTTCTTTTTGAATTCAATTAAATATGTGGGTAGAAGGGAACAGGCACAATCTCTTTTCCAAACAGCTCTGAGATGCTGAATAGCGCTGATGGGATGCAAGGAACCTGAGCAAGAAAGATAGATTTCTGCGTTCTTTTTATAGAATGTGAAGAGTAACCAAGTTAGTAATTTAATTTCATATTATCTTAAGTCAATGGGTTAATTATTTTGAGACACACACTGGCATTGAAGAATACACAGTGCCTGTCTGAGCTGGGTGGTAGAAGGAATGAGGCTTATTAACATGTAAATAGATTTATCTGAACACTAAAATGGATATGCTAAATAAATAGCTCTGTCAGAGAAACTGATTTTAACAAGTGGACTCAGAAGACAAAGGATCACCTGATGAAGATGTTGAGAGTCAGCTTTCAAACACAATTAGAGATTATGGAAGGAAGTGTCACCCACCATTTTAGGTAAATGGTGGGACATCAGTAATTTATAAGAAGAACAGCAGTAATTTTAGATGTCAAAAAAGGCTCTAATTAGGCAAAAAAGGCACATGCAGGAAGAAGAGCTCCAACTAAAAAAAATATGCTCAAGAGTGGCAACAAAATGGGAATGTGGAAATTTAGAATATGTTTTCAGTTATTTCATCACAGAAGTCTGCATGCTGGCTGCACCAGCTAAATTTTCAGGCATCTGCACAAATATTGCTGCTATCATGTCCTTGAGGAAGGAAACTGAAAGAAGAGCTTGTAAAGAGACAGATATCTGGAAAACCTATGCTTGCTGGTATCCCGAGGAAAGGAGAGTGTGTACATCCTGTAACCATGGGTCAGTTACCCTCAGTGGTTCCCTTTCTACAAAGAAGTAGCAGATAGAGCTGCAGGAAGCATGGCAGGGCAGTAGAGTCCTCTGAGACCAATGGAAGCACACAGATTTCTGCCATGCCAAGAGCCAGGTCCAGCAGCCCAGGGTGCCTCTGCCAGCGGGTGCTTCACCATGGTGAGGGACAAAGGCACTGGTAAATTTGCAGTTGAGCACCTTCCCATCCTAGAAAAGCCATCTAGAAGTCTAGTATCAAGTAGATTAAAGCAAAGACATGCTGAAATGAAAGTTTTTGTTTCCAAAGGCATATTTTTCCCCTTTAAGAAATATACATCCTAGATGTATAGAGACCTAAGAACAGAGACCTAAGAATATAAATGGCATGGACCTATGAATATAAATAGCATAAGCAACAAGGTAAAGAAAGTAAATCTGAGCAGCTTCAGAGCTAGGCTGACAGTAGACATAAAGGGAGGGAAGCATGTCAGTGAAGAAAGATGAGGCAGTTATTCCAGAAGTGGAAAATTGCCAATCTGAGATTTGCCACAACAGGCATTGGAAGTCTTCAAATGAAAAGGCCTGGGAAGCATTGCAATTACTGTGCCTTGGTTCATCTCCCATGCTGCACATTTTAGAAAGCTAAATGCTTATCACATGTTTCTTGAATAGCACCCCTCGTCACAGAGTTCCAGAACTGTTTCTAACAAGAAAGCTCAGAAATAGGCTCATATGCTTATTAAATCATCAATTCCGCTTGATTTAAGAAACCAGAGCAAACCAATAACTCCTCAGAAAACAATATTCATGACATCAAACAGGTTTATTTTAGTTCGTAAAAATACTGCATAAGCTCTTCAAAATCAAAATATAAAGTCCTTGGGAATAAACCTAATTTCAGTTTTGTGAAGCTCAATATTTCAAGAAGTAGATTTTTAAATACATTCAGGGCATTTAATAGTATTGAGTTTTCTCCTTGGTGGTTTTTGTATTTAATTTTAAATAACATACTGATATTAAAGTTAATAGTTAAAGACTTACCCATCAATGTTAGAAGTGTAAGGGTAATGGGCCAAAACAATTCCACAGATTACAATCTATATGGTAGACTTTATGACTCAATTAGCACATATTATAAAGTTCCAGGAAATTGCTCAGAAAATAGAAGAGTGATTTTATTTTACTTTTTGACTTATCATATAGTACTCAATTATATTTTATAGTTAGACACTTAGACTTGGAAAGCTTTACTCTTCCAAAATTATCTTTTTTTCTTTGAAAGATGTTGGTTTGCCTATAGAAGATGATCTGAATGCTTCTGTAAGGAATGAGAAGATGAATTAACACATTTTGATAATTTGTAATATGACATAATGATTTAAATGTTTGCTTTCTTGAAAAATGAAGAAATTACGCTTATTTACTCTAGTGATGATCAATAGAAGATTTCAAAAAATATTTCTCATAGATGAGTAATGAAGACGAAACAGTTTAAGAGGTGAGTGTGATAGGGTGTCAGGACTGCTCTATGAGGTCTGTCTGTTTCCCTAGGAATCACACCCAAATGGAGGACTAGCCCAGACTACATTTTTAAACAGGTCATAGACATTCTTCAGATTGCCACCATTTCAGACAATCCCTTACTAAGTAAACACACAAACCTAAGAACTGATTTTTTGTGCTGTATCATTTACCTACTGATCCATAGGAAAAATTGAAGGCCCTAGATATTTCAGAATTAATCATCTTCCATTATTAAATTTTTATGATATTCTTTGATGTCTTCCTGGATTTGGCTATCCTAAATAATTGTGACTTTCCTCATACTCCTCTTTACCAGACCATGAATCCACAAAAAAACCCCAGTTGTAATATAGTTATCTGGAACATATACTTGATCTGCTCATTATGTTACTAGAAGATTCATAAACGGAGAAGAAATTCAGTTCCTTACATGTATTTGGTCAACAGACTACTCTTTTTATGCAATAACCTATGAGCTAACTTCTATATAACTTTCGCTTTTATAGCCAGATGGAAAAAGAAGAACCTACGGAATTTGTGGCAGGAAGAATGCTTACCAGGCATTTTGTTACAGATGTCAAACACAGAGGTGTTTCTAGGTTACTTTCTGTTTAAAGACTGCAGTGATTGATTTAAAGTACTGCTGTACTTACAACTAAAAGATATTTGACTATGATCTGCACCAAAGCAAAATGCCATTCTTTGGCTTTCCATTTACAGAAAGATTTAATTATGCTTGCAAGGTTCAGACTTTTTTAGACACAGAAAACATTCCTATGTTCCTGGATTTCTGGTTGTGCTGCAGCTGTTAGACAGCTTGCATATCCAGAAGCCAGTATAGCTGAACATGGAGGGATTGTCTATGTCATCAGTACTGGGGAGGGGCAAACTTTCTAAATGAGTCAGCCTTGCTTTCAGTCCATAGTCCTCCAATGATTGTGACATATGGAGCATATCCATCCTGCTCTAGGGATAGTAAAGAATCCTGTGACATCTTGCATAGCTGCTTTGAGATGGCTTTGTGGACACTGCTAAGAAAACTCTCAGGACACCTTCTGGGTCAGCGCTCTCATTCAGAGGCTTGGCTGGACAAAACCACTGAATTTGAGACCTCTCAGGTGATTGTCTGAGATACTGGTTCCTTATCTCAGTAGCATTCCAAACCAAAGTGGGATAGATGCATGCTTGGCTGTATCTGCCACATGCCACTGGGTAAGAAGCATAGGCGTAAGGTAATGGTACACCTTTTAAGCAAAGAAAACAACATTATCTCCAGATCAGTAGTCATCAGTCCTGCTATACAGAGTCGCTTAAGAACTGCCAAGAACAAAGAACAATCTTTTTCCCCAACTTGTATTACTCACTGTCTATTTTGTGAAGCAGTTGATACAGGAAAACAAAACTTGATTATTTAAATGCACCATCTTTCCCTTGGTAGCACGACATAAAATACGGCAAGAAGATATGTTGATTCTTGCAGGAATCAGAAGTAATTTTAGAAAATAGTCAGAATTAGATTTTCACAGTTCCTGAGGCACACACCGTACCAATGCTTGTGTGGCTTGCTTCATGTCACACCCAAGCAGTGCATTGAGATATTTATTTTAAATGTCAATGAGGTTCTGAAAGCAATCTAGGTTGATTGCTGAGCATAAGTTAAACTTTCTTTATTCTTGTGGTTTGCAGTTCTAGAAACAAAATCAGAAATGTTTTATGTTGTAGCTGGTTGAGCAAACTAGAGATTGATGTGGTTTTGTGGTTTCCTTAGTTGTACCAGGAACTAACCAAAATACCAACTGGTCTTCTTGCCGTGTCATTCTCTTTATTACTGCACATTACAATATGAAAAGGGAACCTCTAAGACACTCCGAGTTGCTTTTTGTTTGTTTGTTTCTATTTTCATTGTATTTAACTTCTCTTTTACAGTGGACTTCACGTTTGCACTGTATGGATAGTTCAAATGTCATTATTGAGTCATAATCAAACGTATCATAGAACTATAAGATGTTAAACATTAATGTCAGAGCACAGTTTAACAAGATAAAAGCCTTGGTTCTCAAACATGTATCTCTTAACCTTATGGTATCTTGGTTTGAATTTAATGGCACCTTCCTCATGCAAGTAGAACATCTGAAACAGAAGAAAGAAAACCAAATTAAATTTTTCTCCTGCAAATCATTTTGGTAGAATAGATATTCCCAGTCACAAGTATTAAAAGAACCAAGTAAATTGTAGGTGAATTGAAAATTGTTTAATGTTCAAAATACTTTTGGTTAATGAGAGGTTGGTCTTAGAAAGCATCGCTAAGGTCTCGCCTGCTTAATTCTTCCCCAGGCCTTTGCTGCTAGTGACAGGATAGTAGGCTAATGTGAACTGTTGATCTGAACTAATGTGCCTTCTGGAGAGGGGAAAGAGAACTTTAATGTTAAGCTGAAAGAAACAAAAGTCAAGAAGGAGAGTCTGAAGTAAATGCAATTCAAACATAGCTCCTGCCTTTGGAAGCAAAATCTGGGATACTTCAGAAAGAAACAAAAATATGTGAATCAGTCCATTACTAAAAGGACTTCAGAAAAGGAGACACCATCTCTATGAAGAGTCTGGATTAGACATAATAAAATCCTCTAAGGTTATGAATTTAATTTAGGGTGACACTGCTACTTTCCTTAAGGGTCAGAATTTTGTTTTAGATACATATAACATTTCTTAAAATGTCAAGTTACGCTGAGATAAAGAACCACCAATCAAAACTCTTGCTATGCCAACCATGGGCATTTGTTAGGGCTAGAAGAGTGTCTCCTAGCCATGTGAAAGATCTTGTTTTGATTGTTTAACACTTTTAAAATACTGTAGCAGGTATTCCTTTCCAGATACCAGTAGGATGATCTGATCTTAGCTCAATTTATGTTTTGTAGCAGAAATGTACTCTCCTATCCCAGTACTGTTTCCTAAATCATCAGCATTAGCACCTGCCCATTCTCATTGCCCACACGGTCCTGCCTAATGATTTGAGTTTTTCACTGTCTCTTGGTCCTCTCTGCCACCAAAAGACATGGTAGAAAGGTGTTGTTGCTTGCTGATATGATATTGACCAGAAATGCACCTGGACTGCAGTGCGTTTATTGGGAGATTAAGAAGACTGTAGCCCATCAGCACTGCTCCTGCAATGAAGTCTTGTAGCTCTGGAAAGGCCTCTTCCTGGACAAAGATGAAACATACCATCCCTTCCCTAAAATAGTAACTTTTTTGAATGATGAAGGTTTGGTGAGAGAAGCTTGTAACCTTATTATTATGTTAAAATTATGTTAAAACCTGAAGAGGAAGGCACTCCTTCCATGATTAATACAACACTTTTATGAAAAAATAACAGCACCAATCCCACCCCAAATATTCTAGTCAGTTCATAATAGCTGAGGCAGAGCACTGGTGCACACTTCTGAAGAACAGATGATTTGCACCTCATCAGACTGGACCAGAAGCTGCACAAAACAGGTCAGACAGCACTGACTCTTCTGCACAGACCCCAGCTGTGGTGAGCTTCCCTGGATTTTTGACTATATACAATACAAACTATGGTTTCAGGGTTTGGGGTCTTTCTTGCTCCTCAGGAGGTTTCTCTCTCCTTTTCGAAGGAGGAAATAAACAGCGCCATTTCTGCAGCTAAAATTCTCTTCATTGCTGTACAAAAATTATTTTTCTTCCTCATGCTGATTTCCCAGTACTGTAACAACATCTCCCTCTAACCTGAGTTCATTTATATTTAAAGTTTTGGGTTGGCTTTTCAACCTTCTAAAATATTCATTAAAGTGTTTATCTAGTTTTTCAAATTATGTTAATAAACCAGGACAGTTTATTTGTATTTGTTTTCATAAAATCTTTAGTAAACAAACAACAAATTAAATTTGATTCATAAATAAAGAGCATCTTTTATGAAGTTAATCTGACTTCATACGTCTCTCTGTCACTGAGCAAAATTTGACTACCTCAAACAGTAAACATTTTCCAGTAACCTTTTCTTTACATATATACATCTTTAAAACTAGCTCCTTTACAACTTAATCAAGTTAATAAACTTCTATTTGTAAAATTAACAATTTTAATTTCAGTTTTTAACCCTTTCATTTGCTTTCCTCCACCCTGAAAATCTACAAAATCTTGCTGTTTTTAATGTTTGCCCTTTCATCCACTTAAACAATTTTTAAAAAACTTGTTTCAGCTCCACCTCTGTTTTCACCTCCTTTCAGTAATGCCTGAGTTCTTGCAATTGTCTGTTTCCATCCCAGGTGCACCTCCGTGTGCCAAGCCTGGCTCAGACATGTGTGGTTAATTGGCTGTGCAGGTGTATCCACTTGGAGTCACCCACTGTTCCAAGTCAATAAGCTTTGTAGAACGGTCAAATGAATCAGTCCAAAGGGAAAATATATTTTAGAAGCAGCCATTATAGAAGTACATCAGGATTGTAAAGCTGAATTATTCAAGTGCTGCTTTTGAGTTACTGTGTGAACAGTGAGTTTTGTGATCTGACTCCTGTTCCACAAGTGATAAAGCACCCTGTAGCACTATATTTTTTTTAACAAATTTAATTTCATTCCAATTGGGAACGTTTCAGTCAACTGTGTGGCAGATGTTTCAGACTGGCCACTATGAAACAAAACAACTGTAGCTAAAATTTCCTTTTCAACATGACCAGGGATTTAAAAAAGAAAGGTACTGTCAGCTCTTGAAAGTAAGGCCAGGTGAAAACCAAGTACTGTTCTTTATATCTTATTTGTGTAGTCCTTTGTTCTGTACTTCATATCTTAATTCGTAAAGATAAAAAAACCCCTCCTTTGTTTCAAGCTAAACAAAACTGGAAAGCTATGTACTTACAGATCCCTGTTCATTGTTGCTTTCTCAGGTTATTTTTCTTTTCTGTTGTAAAACAAGTAGAAAAGGAAGCACTATCAGGTCAGGAGGGTATAACCAAATCAGAAGTCTCATTTAGTGCTTTCCTTTGCATGGTCTAATGCCTGGTACACATGGAGTGAAACAAAGAATCCTCTTTGTCTTTCACATAGGGGTCAGACATGCCAACACATGTTAAGACAGTTGTAGAGTACATACTGCATATGGGTAAACAGCAAACAAGAAAGTGGGTAGACTTGCTTGTTTGGTAGGTGTGAGGTACAGCATAAACACCCCAGTGCTCACATTAGACACGTTTTCACTCTGCTCATTTGCATTTGTTTTCAGCTAGAGCACTCTGTGCAGATGTACTAAAAACACTAGAGTTAATAAAACCCAAACAGTTTTATTCAAATACCCTCTCTTTATACAAGCACCTGAGAAGGTATCTAGCATATAATGCATTGCTGTTTGCTACAATTATTCCCGTGGCCCAATTTATTTGCAGAAATTCAAAGAATAGTAAAATATTAAAATAATTACGGAATTATGGAACTGCTCCTCCACTCTTGACACCCTTTTCTGAATCTAAAACCCCTGTCTTTTGTTCAAACAAACGTGTGGAAAAGATTGCTTATAAAGAGAAGATGTGAAAGGGTTTGGGCTTGCTCCACACTGAGTGAAACAGAATGCAAGAATTTCAGAAACGGTTCTGAGGTGGAATGGCATCTCTTCAATCAATCCTGCACTGAGCCAGGCCTGTTTGTGCACTCCAGCTGCCACCCAGCAGGATCACTGTGGCTTGCTTGGAAGCCCTTGAGTGTGCATCAGTATAGCCATACCCCAGAGCAGTTTGTGTTTATGTACATATATTTATTGATGATGATGATGACTGTAAAATGATGGTGTTCTAGCTTATGGACTTGTACAACACAATTTAAATTACCAAAAGTCTTGATTCAGTCTGGTCATTGTCCATTTATATTTTCTGTCTTGATGGACTTTTATCTTAAATATTATTACAACTACACTCACTTTGGGCACTAATTACCATGGGAATATATTTTTTACAGAACAGAAAATGCACCTTGGCCTAAGCTTTCCTCTCCAGTACAAGGCCTATCTCTCATTTAGCCTTGTTCTGAATAAATATGATGCCATTGTTTAAGAGACCAAACACCTTTCACGAGACAGTACCAGTGCAATAAAAGAGGTAGTAGCTAATGTTATTCTAATTATTTTAATTAGAATTTAATTAACTCTTTTGAGTTAAGTCTTGATTCCAAATTGATTGAAATCAACGTAAGTAAGTAGTTTCATCTGGCTTTGGATCATGTCATAAAGCTTTAATTTATACCCACAGGCAGAAGTTCCCCACATATGCTGAGGTCTGTTGGCACTTCTTCCTTGTTGCTCAAGAAAACAGGATAATCGTGAGGACTTTTTTCCCCCCTCATAATTAGAAGGAACAAATTACATGCTGGATTGTAAATGATCTCCCTTTGACCTTTGTCTGCAACAATATCTCTAACGTTAATGGATGTTCCATCACTGCATTGCAATAATTGAAGAATGAGATATAGTAATGGGTGAATGATGTCCAGCCACCAATTCCATTACTGTACTACTCTCATGTCCCCTGCAGGAGTTAAAAGATTAACCCAACATCTGCGTCACTAGGGAAAAAAAGAAAAGATAAGTATTCTTATTAAATAAACAAGGGAGGAAAATGTTCAGCCCATTATCCTGGAAGCTATATATTATAGTAATAATTTTAAATGCAGTTTTCAATTTCAGTGTTCTATATAGAAAAATTTTATCCAGAAAATCTGTTTGTATGGCTGATATATTCTGATTTGGCAGGTTTGTTTCTCCTGAAATCTTTAATCAGTTTTTGTTTCTTGTTTCCATGTGTTATACAGGTGTAGGTGATGAAATGAATTTTGACAGGATTCAAAACTTGGTTCTGCACATGTTAGGTTAAACAGAGTTCCTTAAGCAGACTTTTTCGAAATTAACAGTTCTGGCTACTATATATCTTCAGAGTGAAAAAATAAATATTATCGTAACATTTATGTCTAAATTAATGCTAACACCTGATGCTACAGGAAGGCCACACAACTACAAAAGTACTTTCAATTTGACAAATGAGACAAGGTTTCCTTCACCTTGAAGCTCTGCTATCCTTAGAAACACTCAGCCAGGATAGCTCTATCCCTAGTAAGAAAAGACCTTAACCTGGAGGGCTGGGCTGGAACAGTGCAGGCATTGATCTAGAGATTCCTCTCAGCTTCCTTGTTCTGTGGTCCTGTGTGGTAATGTGGAAGTTGGCAACTACAGAATTGTTTTGGGGGTTTGGACAATTTTTTCCCGTTTTTTGATGTTCTAAGATGCTAAACATTATGCTGAGATTATGCTTATTGACAGGAAATGCAAGTAATAATATGAAGAATTAGTCTGCAAGAATCTTGTCATGGGGTAAATAACAGCTTCTAAAATTTAAGCTCATAAATGGAGACCTGGTATTGCAGAATGAGGATTGATAACACTGACATCTTGTTTACATTCATGTGTACACTTTAAATTAGTGAGTTCAGATGGAAAGGTAGAACAAATTTGGTAGAAGAGTAGAAAAGACCTGGGCAGAGAAAGGCAATAAACAGAACTGAACAATGTGTGCTTCATTATGAAAACAGTTTTCTATTTGAAAAAAACAACCTCCCTTCAAGCCTTCCTCTTCAGGTTCTGTCAAATTAACATAATGTTTTTAGATAAGGTTACAAACTTCTGTCGTAATATCAATATAATAAGCATAGATTTTCACTAGAGTTTTTGAATTAAGGCAACTTGAATAACAAAATAGAATTACAAAAGGACAAACATCATATGGACTACAACAGCTCCAATGATAATTTTTAGCATGTCATTGTAAGCAGAGGATAAAGGTACTGGAAAAGGAAAAAAGATTAAGGGATAGAATACCTTTCCCCTCTTACCTCTCCTCTGTCCTGCTCTGAGCCCAAGCAGCGGTGATATGCCTGCTGTCAGTTATTATCAGGCTTTTCCAAATGCTCAGGGTTTCTCCAATACCCTTCCTTTATTCCCTTTACAATAGGGCAATCAAAAGACCTAGAGACTTGCTATACTGGATGTTGTACAGATAATAAGTACTTGAGTACTTTTCAAGTAAAAAATTACAAGAGTAACTTAAGGGCTGAAAAATAGTAGCAGAACTTTAATGAAGTTCACTCTGTTTAGCTCTTAAAAAATGAGGTAAATATCTAATTTGATCACAATCTACTAGAAAAATTATGGAAGACAGCAATTTTAGAAAAAGGATATTCAGCCAACTGCTCCAGTACAAAATAGGAAATTGTAGCTAGAGCAGAAATTAAAGATAAGTTTTTAATGGTTACAGTGATTAACGAGCTGGTAATCAAAGGCTGTGGCTGCCAGTATTTCCAGTGATCATCCATTATTAGGAATTATCAAATCAGGAATGCGTATTTCAGGAAAGGTGCACTCTGATGCAAGCACAACTGTTGAAACTGAAGCAGGAATTAAACCATTCTAATCTTCTGTTTCCTGACATTGAGACTAGATGATGACATTTGTCCCTACAGCCTTAATGATGCCCAACTTTTCAGGTAGAAGAAGCCACAGGGCTTCCTACAGAGGCATGTGAGGATCATGGGACATAGCTTCTCATCATGAGATGAGACATACCTGGAATTTGATGAAATTCCAGACATTCTCTGTCATGTGGTGGGTCCAAGTCCAGGAGAGGACATGCAAACAGTCTTGTTGAGTGACCCAGAATACTTTCAAATTCCTGTAACACATCCAACATGCCCTTGCTATGGGGCTGAGGGACTGGTTTTTATAATGTGGTTGATGCATATCATACTACGGAAGGCTGTGGCTTCCTCAGGAAACTGGGGTAGATGAGGAAATAAGCAATACACTGTGAGTTATCACCTGCTTGCCTTTGAGATTGGTAGAAGGTGCATCTTGCATTGATTTCACTGGTAGAGTGTGAACTGGGAACTCCTGCCTGTATTTATGAGGGTAAGGATTCAGGACTCCTTTCTTAATTCCACCACTGATTTATTGCAGAAGACAGGTAATGAGATGTGGTTTGAAGAGGCGTTCTGAGATTAGTCCTATAAATAGTTAATATGTGAAAGGTTTTCTGATCTATTATTGTGTATCAGAAGTATTTATGATCACTGTGTTTGTAAGTGATTCTGTTCTGTTCTAGCTTTTGAGTGAAGTTGCTGCTGGGTAATGGCTGATGCACTTTTTGGAAGCCAAAAAGCAACAGTATCTCATAAAGAGTTGGACTCTTTATGTCTAATAAAGATATTATTAAAGATATCTTTAATACTGCATAAAGAGTTGGACTGAGATTTTTTTAAGTGAAGTATATTTCGCCCAGAAAGATGTTGAAGCAGTTTATCTTTACCACACACATTTTCCACTAAAGATTTGCTGTTGGGAGACTCAAAGCACTCAAAAATGAGCAAGCATTTTATGAAATTATTAAAAGCAAACTCCACTGTCAATATACAGTTTATAATTTCCCTGTTATTGATTCACTCTCCTTATACATCTTCTTTGCTCAAATCACCTATTAGCTTTTCTGACTAAATTGTGTTATTTTCCCCCAGTCTTGCTGTTTCCAGCTTAATTCCCAAATTTCTGGTGCACTTCCTTGTAGTAGACTCCAGGGAGACAAAAGTAAAACATGGAAGTAGGATCATAAAATCCAAAGTGTTGCATTGCCCACCATATGTAAGGTAAGACATAAGGAGCAACGACTGATGTATCAGCTTTTACAAGTAAGGTCGAGCTCTTTGTCAGTGACCAACCTGTTATAGGACAGGAATAGAAGATTATGTAATGTGATATTTCTGTTTTAGGTTATCTTTGTCTCGGATGTTACTCAGAGGAGATAATGATAGTAGATGCAGCAGGAAGACACATTTCCTGACATGAGCTTAGACTCAGTGAGCCCAGATAGTCCCAAATGGAAAAGAGAGGGATGTGTTGTACTGAATGTCTTTTTGAGACTAAATAATTGTAGTGGCTTTTTATGTGTGAGCTCCAAAACCATGTTTTTATGGTATCCAACTTAAATAATATGTAACTAATATAAAGAAGCATGCTGTCCCTAGAGAACAGAGCAGACCTGGAGTTACAGATTTAAATAGAAGGAAGAGAAGTGGGGAGTATATATTTTGATTCAGCTGTGTTTGAAAAGGGTTTGAAAAACTCTTGTTCCTGGAAACAGTGAGATACAAACCTGTTTGAATAGTTGATATCTGGCCAGAAAGGATTCCTGTCAAGTGAAATATTAACCCATAAGGAATGCGGTTTCTTAGGGCAATGAGCTATTGGCTTCAAACCAACTTTAAAGCAGAGCTAAGGTGACCATTTAGAAAACACATATGCATCCTGAGGTCTGCATGGCTGCCAGACCAGAATACGATTACCCTTTCTCTTAGCTATAGCTTACCTGTTTGTAATTGGCCTGGTTCTGTAGTGCTGAAAAGCAATTTCTAGCTATATAGTGGACAAATGTCTGTTACTTTGGTTGTGTCATTGCTGAAGGCAAATGTTTATATTATGCAAACTATAATAGCAGCTGGGAGCTCTATTAGTAATTCTAATGTTGCAGGATAGAGAGAGAGCTCAAGGAATGTTTCCTCCCCAGTCTCTGCTGGGAGTGATAGTCTTCCAAAGCAAGGTCAAATTTACACTGGATCCATGTCATAGGAAGCATGAACAGTGAAACATGAAAAGCTCCGAGCCTGCTGAGGGTGACAAGCCCTATTCCTTTGCAGCATGATGTGCTAGTTCTGCTAGTGAGTGCCAAGTTCAAGCCGCACCCACTGAACCCACCAGGTAGTTGCTGCTCCAGGAAACGCTTTTTAGGCCCTGGGAGGCATTTATGCTAAAATGCCAAAATACCAGTGGAACAACTCATTCTTTCTGGTAACTCAGAAAGGGCTAAGCCTCTAAAGCACGATCTAGACCATAATGTTCATGGAAAATTGTTCCACTTTTTTTTTTTTTTGTTCACAGAGATCAAAGTGCGAAGTATGACTTTCTGTCCATAGGCTCTGATGGACTCTGATGTGCACTGCAGGTGTTCCAATGTACAGCTGGAGGAGGCCCAAACCTGCTAGAACTTACACCTGTGGGATAGTTAAAAAAACTCCCAACTGTGCTCTCTGCAGAATGAGTTTCTTCCTCTAAGTAGTATTCTCTTCCCAGTGATTTGGTGGCACTCTGGACATACTAACAGTAGGACTGATTTGCTCCTTTTTGTGGTGAGTTTCAATCCACTCATAGGTTCTTGTAGATTAGAACCGTTTTGACTAGGAAGTTTTGGAGAAGATGGGAGGAGGTAAGCATTACATCCCAAATCCTACTCACTTGTGACACTGAAATGGGAATTTATTCATGGAAGGTATATGACCCTACAAGAAAAAAGAAAGGCTTTATAATAGCAGTGTTAAAACTGTTGTAGCTAGGAAGCTGGGTCACAGCAGAAAGAGCAAGAAAATACTTCCTCTAGAGTTTCTTCTCACATTAAATGTGTGACTATAGCCTCAGAGAAGGACTGCTACGGAGAGTGTCCAGGAAGTGTCTCAGCTCTCATTAAACACAGATCATTAAACGTACTGCATGAAGAGTCATCGTGGCTGTCACATATAGTTAGGCCATGCTGCTGCTGTTACCACTATGCAAGAGGCAGGATGTTAAGTTTTAGTATCATTACAATTTTGCCCACAAAAAGATGGAAAACCCTAACCAAAGCAAGCACTTTGCTTTCCCTAACTCCTCCTTTTATCTCATACCTGTTAATATTGACCCATGGAGGGATTTCACTCCTCAGCAAATAACTTGATCAGTGACTTCTAGGCAGAGTTGACTGAAAACTGTATTTGTGGGCCCATAGCTCATGTTGCTTTCAATGACAAGGAAACAAAGACTTAAAAGGGACTAACTCTTTGAAACACTAAGCATTTCTGACAAGGCCCTTTGAGTAGAAAAAGGAAACCTGTTACTCTTGCATAACCAAACTGAGCAAACAATCCTTTAACAAGACAAAAAAGAAAATGCAGCCTTAGAGGGAATTTGTAAATGCCTTCATAACAGGAGGCACTACTGAACTCTTATTTGGCATCTAGGATTTTTATGAGATCATCTTTCTTATGGAGGTATATGGAAAACAGCACATCAAACTGCACCCTCCACAATCAGTGATTAAATTGCTGCTAAGTCCATGAACAGAGTGGGTCCCACTGTGACGGAGATCACTGCTACTATTTTTAGTCTGTATTTCAATAGCTTCGAATGTCTTAAGCAGGTCTTGCCCCTCATCCCTCTCGCAGGAATCTTTGCTGTACATGTATGTTTGCAGCTGGGATGCAGCCTAATTCCAGCCTTCTTCCAATGTGCTTCTGGTAACACAAGGCCAGAGCATTTAGTAATCTGTGATCCAAGCACACCTGGTGGTTGAAGCTATTGCAGTACAACTAGAAGAAAAAGAATAAATTGTCTGAGACAGGTACTAAATACTTGAATGGACAATCCTTTGAAAATGGACAATTCCTTTGAAAAAACGCAAAATAACGTAACCAAAACCAGAAAAAAATCTCACTGATTCCATGTTCTGCTTTTATGTAAGCCCCCTCCCCCAGAGTAGAATAGAAAACCCACCCCAAAATAAACAAACAACTTTCCACTCAAAACCACAATTCAGGTGACAAGGTGAGAGATAAACTAGCCAATTGGATTTTGACTTGCTGAGATCTATGTGATAACTCAGATCCTGTAACTGGGAGCACAAAATATAATGTAAAATAAAATTAAAAAAAAAGAAAATCTAAATTTTGAAGATAATCTGACACCCCCAAATTTCAGGAAACTGTATCCCATTGTTTTATCTTCATTATGACAGAAGATAAACAGATAATTTTATTTGTGATCCAAATAGAAATACATTTTGGCATCTGTTCTATGCCAATAGTTGCTCTTGCTATGAACATGCTTACATTTTATTGCACTGGGCTATTTGCCATTTTATGTAAGCTACACCAGCTGCTCTTGCTCTTGCATGACAGATTACTGTATGCAGCTCTCTGGTTTTTCCTAAAGCAGATAATGCTTTGTAAAATCCGGATAACTAAGTCTCTAAGAAGTGATTGTAAGTTATATTAAAACTGTGATAACTGAGAACAGAAACAGCCCTGAAGAACTGTACTAAAAAGCTGCTACTTCAAGGGAAGACTGTGGTTGTGGGTATCTGGTTTTATTACTGTGCCTTGTAAGATTTTTTCTTTCTCCCTGCCTTTTGTCGTGGTTCTGCCCAGGACAGAGACGGTGACGAGACAGGACGGGCGATCTCTGAAGTCAGGTCTTAGAGCATGAGTTTTATTGTGAAGGAGCAGGGGACCTGCTAGGAGCTGCCAGACGCAGCTCAAGGCAGGTCAGAAGGCAGAGAAGAAGAATACAGAATACAGAACAGAATACAGAACAGAATAAGAACAGAATCCCTTTTTTCCCGTTTACATCTCAATAAATCATCTTCTGTGCTGAATATTCTAACTTACATTAACCAATCTAGAACAAGCTACAAATCCTATAGCATTTACATACAGCCTATAAGAATCATTGTATTACCATATGGCGTTATATTTTAAACCCTAAAAACTGCTTTTTGGACCCTCTGCCAAGTTGGCAGGGTCTGCTCTGACCCTTGGACCTTTCTGTGGGCAGAGGGCTTTGTTCCATCAAAAGGGGATTACCTTCAGTTGGCTATACCATTGTTTTTCAGTTGTTCAGTAACTGTGGCTTGGTATCTCAAAGCTTGTTTTCATCTCAGTCTTGCCTAGAGTTTCCATACTCTCAGCATCTTTTGCTAGGCACTCATAATTATATGGTTTTCCTATTTCATTGAGCCCAACAGTGCCTAATATATATTCTTACATTCTTTTACCTGCTGTATTTTTTTCTGCTACTTGCTGTTTTTGCTTAAAGTTGGCACATGATGAAGAGAAATATTAATAATAACCTTATACACTGAGAAAATTTCTGTTATAATTTCTGTGGCAATGAAATACACTGAAATCAGTTTAGATCTATGTGAAAACAAAACCTCCAAATTCTCTTTGTTGCATTTCTGTGACAGGTTTCATGCTCTGTTTTCTTGGCAACCTTCTGCATGGGAAAGCAGCATTATGCAAATAAAAACTCAAATGGCAGCCACAGAAGGAAAATATAGCACAATTTTTCTTGACATCTTGGTGATCATACTATCACAAAAATAAACCAAGTTCTTTTTCTCAGGTGTAAACTCTGTCTCAGCTACATTTTAAAACCAGTTTTCCTACGATTTGGATGCAAGATGGCTGCAAAATCATACTAATTCCAAATTCTAAAATGTCATACTTAAGCAGTAGTTGAACTTTGCTGGTTTTGATAGGTGTTGGTGATTAAAGTGCCCATAAGTATAATGTTGTGTGGGCACTGCTGCTGCAATAAAAAGTCAAAGTATAATTTGTCTGAGGGTGTGGAGAGAAGCAGCAGGGGTTGCTGGTAGGGACAGTAAAAGCTCAACAGGGTTACGGAAACCTGCCAAATCTCCATCCTCACTGCAGGGAGCTCCTGATGCTGCTAGGCAGTAAGGAAAACAGATGGCAGTTGCTTTTAAAGCCACTAACATAAATTTCTGTGCCTGTTGTGTATTTTTCCTCCTTCCCCTCGATTTTCCAGCTCCTGCAGTAGCTCCTGTAGCAGCCAGGCATTGGCAGACATGTTGGAAGGCAGCCACGCAGGCGCAGGCGGGTGAGTTTCAGCTGAAGATGATGGCTGCTTTGTTTTGGTTTTCCCCAAGCTGCCTCCACAATTTGGCAAAGGGATGTCAGGATTAGAAATAGTGGGATTGGAAAATATGCCAGAAGCTATTAGAAGGAAAGAGGCAGAGCTATAGTAAATGTGGAGATGGAGCAGTGCCAGTAGGAGCGTGGGCATGGGGGTTTGGATGCAATTAGCAAGCCGGCCAAACATACCCTAACACGGACACTTCACAGTTACGTGCTGAATAATCCTCTGTGTTGTGCTAATTTTCAGTGGGGTATAGCTGATACTTGTCGATGGGGCCTTGTTTTTTCCTCAAAAAAAGCAATGATATGGACCTGGTAAGTCTGTCTGTAACAGCTAGGTGATTTCACAGAACATTCTAAATCAAATTTCTGTATCTAAAAGAGAAGAGCATGAGATGGAAAAAATTAATGTTTAAGTTTGTTTGCACTGTATTTCAGGTATTCTGAAGCACTGTAAGAGTTTGGTTTTTTCCTTAGCTTTCTGAAACTTCTAATGCATTTGTATGCTGTTGTGAAGACTAACAAAGCACCAGTTTGAAGGAAGACAGAAATGTATAGGATGCTGACTTTCAATTTTCAAATATCACTAAGAGAGCTCAAAGAAAGACAGAGGCTTGAGCTGAGTTAGCAATTCAATGAAATATATGCATAGGTTGACATGCAGAGTAATGATGGCATATGACCGACTTGTCATTTACCTCAGGGGAAAGATTCTGCCCTTGTGCAGGTTTCTGACTGTTGATCTCAACCAATGAGTGTTTCATGCTTTTAACAGATGTTTCTGATTTAGGCCAATGAAAGCTAATGGAAGCTTTTTCTAGTCTCTGAGGAAAGAGCGCCAGCCCAATCAAACAACTAAATTTGGAGCTTGGCATCTGAATTGAATAGCAAAACTGGATCATTTCCTCTTGCAAAAGCTGTGTGCCATCATTATTCTATGACACTATAAAAATTTCATAATTAGTACTGACTTGTTATTTTTGCCATCTCCTTCATCTCATCATTTAGCCACTATTGCTGTCTACCAAGAAAGACACTAAAGCCACTCATTCAAAAGGCCTGTCTGCCTTGTCCAAAATAGCACACAATTCCTGAAACAGCAAAATATGATGCATACAGCTGCCCCAGCTACGTAATTGTAGCAAATATTTCTATATGCACAGCCACAAAATAAACTCAATAGAGGCATCTAAGTATTTGACAGGCATGCATGTCCAATTTATATTCTTTTACATTTTCCTGTGGTGGCATAGTTTATCATCGATCTTTTGTCTGGTCTCTGGTTTATGAGCCTCGCATGTGAAAGCTAAACTTAGCATAGAATAGCCATAGTGCATTAAATAACAAAAATTTTAAAATCTCATTAATAAGTCCAATTGAAATGGCACTTATGACCCAATGGTAAGGTACTTAAGAGCTATAGATCAGGACTTTTTATTAATGCTGCAGAACATGCTCCATCAAACTACCAATAAGTATATACAAATAGATGCTTGAAACACCTGTAGATACTGATATAGTCTGCTTAGAACTGAAATTATCCTTTGGCAAACCCATAACATTTCTCAAGAAAGGCTTTACTATAGGTATAGATCCTTAATTTATGGCTTCCATTTAGGGATGGTCTGTGATTAAAGCACTAAATTATTTCTTTGCTTTTAGTCCCAGGTAACCATATGTCCCTTGCAGTCTTTGAATCTGCAAGTAGCTGAAGGATCTGGCGCAGAGTGCAGTACATAAATGAACATTTGAAAATGAGTGGAAAGGATTTTCTTGGCTCATCAATATTACTACGTTGTGGAATTAAAAAGAAGACAGGCATTGCTTTGTTACCTTCTGTTCTCAACAGTCTTGGAATTTCACTTTTTATGTGCTGTCTATACAGGCTTCATTCCCCTGCAAAGAGAAATGACATTTTCTCCAAGTCCTTAACTTACAAGTTGGCACAGTGGTATGTGTGATAAGAGACACTGGACCTCCAGAAGTGTATCTAGTTCCCTGTTGTGATGCTACTGTTTATTTCATCTCTCCAGGCATGTATTTTTGGAAATATACTCATGAGTTTAGTTCCCATTTTGTGTGAGGCTGTTGATACATGCAAATTTTTTTGGTGGGGTGGGATGGAACCTTGTTTATTACTATCATGCTGTTGCAGTACTTGGTTCTGTTTTGGTGCAAGAACATCATTGTTTGTCTGTGGGACTGCTCTTTTAATTGTCTTAAGTGTCTAAGTTGTATATGAATTAAATGATTCCTTGAGGGTGGCAAATTCTGGAGAGAAGTGCTGTGTAATGCCCTTACACAAAGGCAAAGCATTACTAGCTGGATGAACAGGTAGGCATAAGAAATTTGGAAACTCTGAAATGGGGTGAAAAGTTTTTTCTTTCCTGTAGTGCTTAGAGAGTGCCTAGAGAGTGTAAAATGCCCAAGTCACGTATCTTTACCCAGCACTCGAGGAAGATGCAAAACCTCACAGTGGTGGATTTAGAGGTTGGAGCGGAATTAATTTTACCAGTCTGAAAATGTGGAAAAAATTACTTGACTCTATCCTAAAGAGAGGGCTGAGGGAGCTATGTGTTTTCTCACTGGTTTGACTCTGGGATGGGAAAATTTTCTCACACCTGGGGGATTTAGTAATCTCCTGCTGCAAGCTTTGAGCTGAAAATACACCCTACTATCAGAGCTAGGTTCCTCAGGCCCTAATATGGGATTACGGTGATAACTGCATGGTTTAATAAAATGTTGTAGTTGGGATTTGAGCAGGACCTGTTCAGATCATGCCAACATAAGCACTGGCCATGACAACAGGACATGCACACTCTTAGCCCTGCTTAGATCAGAAGGCAACAGGCCAGTAAACAGGCAATGCTTCTAACAGATGCTGAGGTTATAAGACTTAAGGTTGTAAGATGTTTAAAACCAGATTTTTACAAAAGTTGACATGGTGAAGTCTTGTGGGTTTATACAGGCTGCATGGCATATATTAATGCTGCACTTTGTGTAGGCACCAATATCTAAATCAGTTTTGGGGGAAGGAAGGGAGAAATCAAGTGTTTAATCAAAGCACTGTTCAAATTTACAATGTGTGTGAAGAAGGAAAGCCTGTGTGAACATACTTCTAGAGGCAGTGAGTGAAATCCTGCACTGATCATTTCAGGGAAAGAAAAGTCCTAAAACATCCAGTAAATATTCCAAGGTTTTTTCCCTTCATTTCCCATTCAGAGCTAGAAATGGAGGAGAGAAATGTATCACATGTGGTTTAGCCATTGCTCATATTGTGGTGTCTAGGTTCTCAGAAAGCCTTAAAAGCTTTTATTTGTTCCAGTCACAAAGAAAACTTTCAAACTGACATTTTCAGTAAGAAATTAGTTCATACAATGCAATGG
Source organism: Dicrurus megarhynchus (assembly GCA_013399195.1). Classification (NCBI taxonomy): domain Eukaryota; kingdom Metazoa; phylum Chordata; class Aves; order Passeriformes; family Dicruridae; genus Dicrurus; species Dicrurus megarhynchus. The sequence goes on from VXAD01008399.1 coordinate 702,498, forward strand.
GACAGCTTTCATTGCCTGAGCCTCCTTCCTGACTAATACAGCTTCCTTCTCACTTGGACTCAGCTACCCAGCAGTCCCTACTCCTGGGGTCAGCTGGAATGTTTTCAAAATAATGGGCTAAAATCCAAGCATGTACCAAAAGCTGCACAGTCACCAAATGCTCCTGAATTAATTTCAAACATTACTTGGGAACAATTCTTCTTACATGTTGGAAATGTCTTGTGGCTACAATGGGAAGCTGATAGTGTCCTGCAAACGTCTTCCTCTTAAGGTTTTAGTGTATGTTTGTTTTCAAAAATTTTGGTTAAAAAACTGGGATTCAGAGTGATACCAGCAAAACTTTTTTCCATGCCACTTTGAAAGGCTTGCTTGTGTAATGTACTCAAGCCATTAGGAAATGCTTCTTTCTGAGGAAAATATAGAAAAAGGACTAAAGTACACAGGACTCCATAAGAATTTCATCTGGATATCTACTAGTGGCTGCTTTCTTGGGCTGAATTTCAACAAATGACAGAAAGATGAAGGGTTCTCGTACCCTTTGATCAATATGCCCTTAGTAATTTTATGTAACAATGTGCGTTTAAAGTATGGCTAGAAAATAGTCATTATTAGAATACGGGACACAATAACTTTTTTTTTTTTTTAAATACTATTAATTAAATAACAACTTTATGGTTACTTCTGTACTACTGCATCTTCTTTTTGGAGATTATCTGGGCCAGTGATGGTACTGGTTGTTTCCTTTGACTCTCCTATAAATATCAAGAACATTAACATATAATCAATAATTACATGTACTTCTGTTAGTTTTGGCCAAGGATGGTTTTTTCGTGTGCATAATCTCTCTTTTTTTTGGTGTGTGCAGTCCTTACGTAAGGCAAATGGTTGTTTTTTGCCTGCCTTGGCTTCCTGGCAAATTGCTGTGCTCTGTATATGAGTATAAGTATATACAGTTTCCATGTTAGTAAGAAAATCTCTTCTTGAGCTTCATCAAGCTTGCAGTGAAGGGACTATTTTGATTACATCCTTCTAGCATCTGACTCAGGTCCCTCCATCTTTTGGGATAGCTCATCCTCGTTGCCTACATCTACAATGGGTAGCACAGTTGTTCTAACCCATGCAGTGGACACATAAAGTGCCCATAAAGATTATACACTCTTAGAAAATTTTTGTTTCAGAAAAAAAAAAATAATTGGTGTTACAGAACATACCTTACACTGAATTTGTCTATCTTGTTACCTAATATTTAAGCATTGTTTAAATTGGTCCTGCAAAGGAGTTTAGTGACTGCATGTGGCTGATGTGGAATCTGGTCCTACAGAATCAGGATAGCTTTTCACTTTATTATAGCTTTGAAATTCCATATAATTATATGAAAAATCCTTAAGGTATTTATAGATTTACAGTTGGCTAATTAGTTTTTGAAATCCCAGTGTCAGGGAAATGCCATGTGGTTCAATGTTTGTTTTTTAATCAGCCAACTAACCAGGTGTCCAGAAACCTCTGAGTATTTTCAGTGACACAATTTGGACCACAGTTTCAGCTTCTGAGTCCTTCTTGTGCTTCAGGCTGGGATGTATACACATGGACACCCAGAAATACTATGAAGAAATTAAATAAGCTTATTCAGCAATAAATCAGCATTTCTGGTTTTGGCTGGCTTTTAAGTTTGCATCTGCAAACAGCTGAAGATCAAAGGCTAAGACTTCTGTATTTGTTAATCTAATTTTACATTTCATTCTTCAGATATCACAAGTATTTAAATGGTTTGCAGATATCAGGACATCTTCCTTCATTGAGCTGTTCCAGGGGCATTCAGGGAACCTTACAAAGTGATGATCATATCTATTTTCTGGGGTGTTTCTTTTCTTACAATATAAATCTCATATTTAAATTCCATAATAAGACATACTGGAAAATTCTGTTCAAAGAATTCATTGCTTTTGTGGCATCAACCTGCTTTTAATTTAGAATGTGTTCATATTGTTTCCTTTTTTGCAGCATTACTGGACAAGAGGACCTTGTGGACTTTTGCAATGATTTGCAAAAACACCCTGAAACGACCTTTACTGAGACTATGTTTTGTACTAGTTGAAATTATATTTGTGAGGGTTTGGTAACACAAAATTAAGTGATACACATCAGACAGGCATTGTTGACTGGCAAACTGGGGGAAAGTGAAGAAAAAGGAGAGTGTGTGGGCAAGGATGGCTACTCTGTAGTAGCTAGCTGACTGTGATTTCAGAGAGAATAAATTTTTTCTGAGGGGACTCCCGGAATTTGTACCTGGGGTTCCTAGAAGTAAGGGTGCCTTGAGTCTGAAAGGACAAAAATTTTAATGGCGTTCCAAGTTTTTCCACACATTTTTTGTGAATGGTAGCTTTCTAGAAACCATTGTAACAAGCATGGAAATGACAGAAGTACTACTAGTAGTGAAGCTGTGCATAAGTTCTCTATTTTAGCTCGGTTCAGAGTTTCAAGAAAATCAAGTAACTGATAGATGGGTCACATCCCTGGTTGGTCTTAGGGCCAGCTGCCACTCTGCATACATGAATGCACATGAGTCATCTCAATGCCTAGGGGAGGAGGTGGCCCCATGGGTTAGGGTAACATGACAGCTTGCTGGAAATTAAAGCAGAGAGAGTAGCCCTGCAGAAGTTTATAAGCAGAACAGGTGGCAGAAAGTAAGGGGTAATCACACATTTTAAATTAAAAAGGAAAAAAAAATCTCTGGGGGGCTTCGTGGCCCCAAAATCTTCAGCTAGGTCTAGGAGGGCTCCTGTGAGATTCAGTGAATCAGTCACCTAGCAGGCATACTTTGGCAGGCTGCTCTGCCCCCAGAAAACCTATTCCCTTAGTCTTCTGTACAGGATTTATATGCTTCATTGAATGTCCACCTGCTGCATGTGTATGTCAACAGCCAGCTCCTCAAGAGCCATTGCAGGAGCCATGGGGTTTGGTGTTGTTTTTTTGTCTTTGGGATAGACTTTTGGGATATATGCTGCAACTCCTTGGCTGCATACAAAGCGTAATGAGAAACAGTTAAGAAATTACCTGAATAGTCTTGTGGCTTCTGGTAATATGGAGTTAAAGGATGCAGATCCTCAGCTGCATGATGCACTGCTCTCAGATTTTTTCAATACTGACTTTTAAACTTCTGTTACTACAAGTCCAAATTGGCCTGGTGAAGCAGATTCATGCCCTATGCTGTCAACGTAGCAGTGATACTAAAGGCACAGGAAAGCAACAAGATGTTTATTTCTTAAGAGCTAATAATTTATATAGGAAAAAGAATAGAAATAGCGTGAATGCAAAAAACTTGTTTTCTGGTATTTTAAGAATCTCTCCAGGTCTCATCAATGGGCTCTCAGTGTGGTAAGATTCCATTATTTCAGAGAAGATTTTATCCTTGCGTGTAATTTATACAGCTGCTAAATAAAAAGGCAAACAAAGGAATTTGTCAAAAGCCTTGATTTCACCTATAGTACTTCCTCTTCTTTGCTTGCTTCCAATCTGCCACTGCTTCAGCTCTGGGTAGTGGTGGTCTGTGTACATGCCTTATGTGAACAGTTGCAAGAATCATCTTTGTGCATTTCTATTTTATTTAATTTTTTCACCATTGTTTTATCCTTCCCACTTGCTGTTCACAGTGACTGACCATTCACTTTTTGAAATATTGCTGGCATTCTTATTCTCCTATTCACACTCTGCTTCTGAGCACCCAGGCCCTAAAAGTCAAAAAGCCAAGGCTGTGTGGCAGGTGGGCAAGTGCTTCTTGTGCAAATACATTCATTTGCATTTGAATGTTCCATTTGCATACAAATGCTTTCATTCATAGGAATAAAAGGATTCTCTTCATGTGCACCATTTGTGCAAACAAAAATTGGATTCATGCAACTACTCAGAAAAGTCAGGGAGAGATCAGGTCTCCTGCCATTTTCACTTTACAATTTGATAATATATGTCTGAGAAGAACCAAAATTCAATTTTCAAGTACTGTTGATTTTTAAACTTTTTACTGCACAAGTTTGTGGTTGGCTTTCCATGGTGTGCATATAGAGCCAGATAGTGTTGATCTAAAGTGGTCTCAATTCTAACTGGGACCACAAGGAAGAACCATAGCATAAATGAAATCATGATTATAGAGATGAAGAAGGTCAAAATTTCTCCTCAGAATTGCTGATATTGAGCAGAAACGCTGAAAGTCTTTTACCATTAATTTTTTTAGATCTATAGTAGATAAATTTATACTTAAGTCTGTGGTTTCTTAATACCCTTTACTTGAGGTCATCACTAGCATAGGCAGACCTGCTTCTTTACTTGGATCACAATTCTGTATACAGGTCACTTTTCTATCAGGAATTACCAGTCAAATGCAAAGTGTCAGAAAACCTAAATACTAACATATATCTAAATAATTTGAGTAGTGCCATCAGCAAAGAAATGGTCATCATAACAGATAGGGTCAGCCAATGCTGGATAACAGATTACTGGCAGCACTTTTTAAAATGATTTGTACTTTTTGAGTTGCATTTTAAGTGGGATGGGAGGAACTGTTGGAAGAGCACACTTGTTTAAGGTTTGAAAGTTTCCTTTATGCAGCAGATGTTGAGATGACCAAAAATGTTTTCAAAAACATTTCTAATATGACTGCTGCTAATATTTGTGATGAGAAAACCCACCTGAAATCTTCCACCAGAAACTTCTCTCTGGACACTGAAATGCTTCCTTTTACATTCTGGTAGTCATAGCTCTGCTCAGATCAAAATGATCTGAAGAAGATTTTGAGGTAAGAAGAGGTGCTAATAGTGTTTCTTAAGACATTTCATCCCAAGGCCTTGATTTTGTTCCAGTGTTGGTTTAGGAGGTTAAATAGGTTAATGGAAAGGATATGTAACTCTGTAGTACCTGTTTATTTCTGCCATGCAGCACTTAAGACATTTAATTACATTCCTAGGTCTGCAGCCAAAGATCAGTGCTGAAGGTGCAGATACTGCAAGGTTTATTACTTGGCTTCCTGTGTTTTGCAGTGTGTAATGATGTGTTTTGAAAACGACTGGTTCAGTGCTCATGGAGTGCGGTAAGAGTGACCAAAGCTATGGAACAGTTGCTTCTTTTACACATGCACATTGTACCTGAGCTCAGTAAAAATCTGTATCTGAAACTTAAAGGCCTTGATTAAGGGAGATTATGACCCAGAAACTGACCATCAGGATGGTGTCTCTAGGGAGGTACTTGGCAGAGGTGATGTTGGCTAGCAGTCTACTGCTACTTCTGGTGAAGAGAGAGCCAACAGCTCACCAGGTGGGGAGTGATGTGGTGAGACTGTCCTAAAATCCAGTTAACTTAAAAAAAATTCAGAAGTTAATATTTGCAGTGGCCTAAAGTAGAAGCAGGCATGGAAAAAGTTAGATTCTTCTCGTGCCTTGCACCTTCTCAGAGGCACCTCATAGCAGCATAGAGGAGCTCTAACACTTTTATAAATCCAACACATTAACTAGATAATTTATAGTCAGTACAGTCAATATGTGTTTCAAAAATCCAAGAAAAGAATAGGATGGGGTTATTCCTGGCCAGTGTTTGGAAAGATGAAAAAGAAATAACAGGAAGATGTTTCACAGCTTTTTCAGAACCACAACTCAAAGGAATCATTATAAAGTGAAGAAGTAAAGGCCAGTGTCGCCGCCTTGCACAGAAGGATCTAAAAACTTTTTGTATTTTCTATCTCTGATTTCATTACTCCTAATAACTCGTTTCCTGATGGAAGGTAAAGAGGCACCTGAAATATAGATTTGAGTCCTTTTAGTTAAACCTTCATCTCTTTGTCATAGCGGGTTTTTTTCTTCTGTAGTTTCATTCATCTGCTCTACTGGAACTTTCAGTCGCACAGTGTTAAAATATGGCTGTTCTAAGCTAATATGCATTAACTTTTTAAAACCTGTTTTATACATAACCTATTGTATTAATATAAAACGTTAAGGCCATTTTTTCGTTTCCTGGGAATGGCCCATTACATTGTGAGCAATCTACTCTTGCTTTTTTAGAAAAGACTTTGAACTCAATACAAAAGGAAAATATAATCATGTACAACTATAAAGACTGCTTTTTTCCCTTTTGTGCAGAGTAACAGAGGTGGATGAGTAGCATGGTAATGAAGAGATGGACCGTCTTTATTAGCAGGCTCGGTGAAAGGGTTCTTTTCAGAACTTTAACTTTTCTTATCTTCTTAGTTTTCATGACGTCTACTCAGACTCTTTCCTTTTCTTGACTTTCTTTTAAATATGTTTAACAGACTAGCAAAGCCAAGCCAGTTCATCCTTCTTTCCAAGGAAGGCTAGATACAAAGTCTAGTGGTTTAGATGCTTCCATAAAAGTTTTTCGTAAATTTAGAGAAATACTGCTGTTTGCATTGCTTAGGAAATAGTCATGTGTATTGATGTCTCACAGTCATTCTTTAATTTCTCTAAAAACAAACACAACAAACCCTTGCAATGATGTTTTTATACTGTAGTTAAAGGAGGCTAATGATATAGGAAGATTCCTTGAGTAACAAAATAGAACTAGAAATACCACTTAACCCTCTGTCCTAGAAATTGGTTAATATAGTAGATTTGTAGAGGACTATTTGATGATCTCCCACCCTCTTCTACAATGTGCTCCACAACCCTTTTTGATATTTCTCTGCTCCTCCTCTATGCTCCCTATTTTTCTGCTGTTCCTCCCACTCTTTCTGCTTCAGTATTCTTTGTTAAATAGACAGTTCACTTTTAATCTTGCTCAGCTAAGGAATTCCACTCCAATAAAAGGTAATTGCCATGTGACTGCAAAAAATTCAGTCTGGGTGGTACAACAGATGAAAACTATATTCCCTTCTGCCATGTGCAGAGGAAGTATCCCATCATCACCGTGTTGAGCTCTGAGGAAGGAACCTCAAAAATAACAACCAAGAAACAGGAAGCATTATTTATTATCTGAAGCTGGGAAACTGGAACCTTAGTTTGTTGACTGGTATTTGCCTGTTATAGTATTATAAAGAATATTACAGTCCCCTGTGAAGGACATTTATTGTTTTATTACTCAGAGTGATGCATCAGTCCATTAGTGTTGCTGTTGAGCATGTGTATCTTCAGTGCACTAAGGTGTTAATACATCTTGTTTTTGGAAGTATGTGGCTTTTATACAAAGATTGCATAGCAAAATCAAAGCATAAATAAGAAATTATGAATTGTGTAGACTGAAGGATACAAATAATGTCTTAGAAAAGTTGACTCTGGATCTCTTAGATCTCTTAGATCTCTTGTTATGAGCAGAATAATGAATATGATTGGTTTGTTCAATAGATGATGTGATCCAATGAAACCAAGTGCCTGCTTAGTGAAAGATTTACAAGGCACTTCCCTTCAGTATACAGAAATAGCTTGAACAGGCGATTTAAGTCCTTTGTTGTAACAGGTGAAAAAAGTAAAAATTTGTAGAACTGTGAATCTTTAAGAGGTATTTTGATATGAGTCATCTAGAACGTGCTTTGGAAGGACTAGATGATCTCCAGAGGCTATTCTAATCTCAAGGATTCTGTGATTCTGTGAACCATGATTTTGTTTTGTGTATAAACTAAATCAGTGGTTATGTAGAATTTATATTTCACCGTTTACAGGAATTTAACCAGATCAAACAATCTAAGAGTGTGTATGTGTGTATGTATATATTTCAGCAAGAGCATTACCAACTCAGGGAATTATACCCCCAAAACTGATATAAATTGCACGCTTATTAAATAAACCAGTACAAAGTGATTTACACAGATATATAAGAATTACTTTATATGCAAATGGAAATCTTATGTCATTGCTGACAGTAAGTCTGGTTTTAGCTTTTCATCAGAAGATTATTTAAGAGCTGGTTGTTGTTATTGAAATTAATTGGCTAGAGGTGGATTAAACTAGGTAAAAGAAAGACAGTTAAAACAGTTGTAGTTTCATTCTCAGTTTTAACCCAGAATGGTTACTATAATCTGCTCTTTGTAGCATGGACTTGATGGACTTGTTTTCAGGATGAAAAATACTTATCCAAAAGAATTTATTAATTATAAAGCAGACATTTTTTCCAGCTCTGTGAACTGTTTAGGTGATCTTCACTGTTTAAAATTCTTTTTAGATATGAGCACCATTTGTAGTTAAAATAGCATTTTCTTCTGCGAAATTTAATTTTTTAAATTGGAAAACAGATTTTCTTGGAAATATACAAAGTGTTGAATTTTTAGGGAAGTGTTGATTCTTTTTTTTGACATTTAAATACAGAATATGTAACTAGAGATACCTTCTGTTTCTTTTGGGGTCTTCAGCTGTATGTGACTGCTTAGAAATGTAAAAACAGTTTTATACCTAATGATAGTTAAGAAATAACAACATGTATCTTGTACACAAGAAGCATATATGCTCACAATAGTGTAACAAGTCCTGATGTGGTTACTTTGAACTGCCTACAAGATGTATAAAATATTTTTTCCTTGGCTACAAGTTCCCACTCTATCCTTCCTTCTTAAGCATTGTAAGTATATTACTGTGTTGAAGGAATTCCATGTTTAATGCAAGTCATTGCCCAGTATGAGGCTTTTCAGGCGATTGTGAAAACTCTTGAGACCATATTCTTATACTGATATTGTAATTTTCATATATATTTCAAAAGAAATATATACATTTAAATGGGGATTTTTTATAAATTCCAGATTATTAGTCTCTTATTATTGAGATTCAGGTGTGTTCCTGAAGAGTTGTCTGGAAGGTAAAGCAAAATCTTTCAAATGCTTTGCACAGAATCCCTGTTGTCCTTACATGGTTTTCATTCATTGGCTGCAGCCCATGCCAATAAGGTATCCATATTAATATTTCATTTGGTAGGAGAAAGGCATAAAGACAATTGGCACAATCGCTCCAAATGGTGTGGTATCTTTTCCAAGGGTTTAAATACCTGAAACATATCTCAGCCTTACTATATTTATTACATCTCTTCTAGGCCAAGTGGCATGAATTACTCTGTAAAAAAATGAATTTGGAACCTGAGTTGAGCAAGAAGTGTTGCAACCACTGGAATATTGATATACCATAAAGTGTATGAAAACAGCCTTGTTTTAGTCAGTTGATCTGGCAAATTGGGCCTGTACTATCTTCACTTGCAATACAAATAGATACATTAATTTATTAATGCCCATTTAAAAGTATGAGCTCTGTCAGTTCAAATGAACTTCAGTAAGAGCTTTCAGGTCTAGGCAGCCCATAGGGATAGCATGGTTAAGGCCTATTGGTTTCTGTAGCATGCAGCCAGCTTCAAATCCATCTGCCTTCTGCTCCTTATTGTAAGTGCTGATGACACAATAAGAAAATCCCCACACACTTTGTACAAGTCTAAACAAGACTGGTGATGGGTATATGGAATATTAGAAGGTAAGCTGCCTGAAAAGAAAGGGTATGGGCATGTTCCTTTTGCTCAGAGAAATGTCTGTGCTTCTGAGAACATGCACATCACACCCACTACAAAACATTTAGCCCAACCACATACTCTGTAACACTGGAATCTCCCTGCTAGCAACAGTGGAGCTACAATAGGATATGATCTTCTACAAATCCACTTTAGTCATCATATAATTGTATCATCATACAACATGTCAATATTTACTCATCATACAATAATGTCATGCACATCCAGTTACTTACCAGAAACAACCTCATCTCCCTAATGAAACAGTGTGTGCAGACTTTCTGACATAAACCAGACTCTGGGCTAAGAGGTAAAAGGGCCCCTGTGACAGGACATTTTCACTGGATGGTGAACATACCCCAAACACTACTTGTATGCTGTGCAGCTGAACGGGCTTGCTCAGCAAATCTGTTCCGATAAGCTGCTCGTGTATGTGCAAAGACCTCAAATTTTACTTCCCTCTGAAATACTGCATTTAAATTTAGAAAGTATTATTAAAAAGCTGGATAAAATAAGAAAAAAGATCAAATGTGAAGCAAAATGTTTAGATTTCCAAATGAGAGGAGCTGAAAATCTGTGACTGTAGCTTTATAAAGATTAGCAAACATGTATTGTAGAGGCATAAAAAATAGGAAGACAGATTTACTACTTTCAGTTACTACTTTTCCCAGTTCAAGATTAGAGCAGAGATGAAAGAAAAGCACCACAGATTTAGAACTTAACTTTGAATCTGATTAATTAAATTTTAGATGCAACATGTAAATAAATGTAATCATTCACTAGTACAAGACATCTGCAAAACCAGTAGGTTAGCAGGACTGAACAGAGGATATTGAGAACAGCCAAAAATATTTCGGACAAGATAAAAATAAATGGCATTGTAAATACTTACTGATCGGACCAGAAAGAGAAAACATCTAGAATCAGGTACTTTATTATAGTCCTTAATAGGGCTTACTTGCATTTTTTTCTGACACAGTATTTTCTGCTGTCAGCAGCTGAATGATGTGTTGGATAAAGCAATCATTTGATTAAGGATGACAAATGTAGTTTTCTTCTGTTCCAGAAGAACTAGGCTAATTCCTGTATGCTATTTTGTCATCTTCCTCTGAGACTATTGACACAGATCTTTACCTTTAGGTAAATTTCTTTTTAGTTATTGCTTAGTGTTCAATAACTTAGAAGGAAATGCACTGACTGTGTATTTCTCTTCATCACATACAAGCCATCTCATAGACTGCAGATGAAGATGGTTACTACCCAGACTAGTATTGGCTTCATGACACACTGGTATGTTGCATGCCCTTCTAGCAATTCCCAAGGAACATGTCCTGGTCTGGAGGGACTGTTCAATCCATGTGGCTGGCATTGGAGGGGGGAGAGATGAATTAAACTAAATGGCATGGGTAGTTGAACTGGCAGATTCATGCACATTACCTAATTTCTTTTTGTGGTTGAGAAAAACAGCAAGACTTTTCTGATAGTAAATTGCTTCATTTTCTTTATCTCAGTTACAGTGGTGGGTATACAAATATGGAAATAACGTTAAATTTGGCTCAGCTTCTGAAAAACTGAATCTGAACTCACGCTTTAAAGTGCAGATGCAGTGTTGCTGTTAAATATGCTGCTACAACTGTATATCTAGAATTAAGGAAAAAAGCATGATAGAATTTAGTGAAAGATAAAGCTGCTGGCTGAAGGGTGACAGGCTGCTGTAGCAGCATTTTTTTTTGTGCTAAGCTTTTGCTTACTCTTGTTAAATAGTCTGCTCGTAGTCTTTTACATAAATTCAGAAATCTTTCATTTGAAATATAGGCTTAGGTAAGCCATGGATTTAATCACTATAATAATATGATTTGCAACTCATTTGGATTTCATTTTTAGCTGAATGTAATACTATTTTATGACACTCAGACACTTGTAATAAATTCATTTATAGCTACTTGCTTGCACATAATAAAAAACCCAGTGGCTTATTTTTACGGAAAATTAGTGCAAACTTTGTATAATGTTGAGCAAGGGCAAGAGATTAAAAAAAACAAAGAAAAATTAATATGACCTGTTATTATTCTTCCCATTCTTAATCCTTATTCAAGGATTTAAGTTATTCTAGTCCATATAGGGTAATTGCAAAGCCTAGATTAATAGTCTGGATTTATTGCTCTTTCAGTATGAAGCCTACTTTGGATGATATTACATTACGCATATAATGGCACCTTTTTTTTTATCCATGATGCTTGTGCAGTATTCTTTCCCATTCTAATTGTTGGACCAAAACTTAATGTGACTGTAAGCTCGGCTTGAAGTTTTATATCCCCAAAATTCTGGAGGAACAGAAATCCTGTTCTCATTGCTGACTATTGAGCTAAATGTGCAACATAACATATGCATACCAAACCAGATATGAATATAACTGGAAGGCAGTAGTACTGTTTTTATTTACTGGTGTATTGATTCTTACAGTGAGTTCCTGGTTTTTAATGGGGAAATTGGGAAAGAGTTTGTGTTGAGAGTAGAAACATTTTTTTTACTGATGCTTCTTGTAAAGAACAACAGAAAACATCTGGCTTTCAAAACAGTTCAGTGTGATACTTATGTGGGGTATTGTGCTGCTGTCATGCTCAGACAGGAATTGTCTCACCTTTCTTTCTTTTCCTCTTTCCTGTCACTTATATGTGTCATCTGAGCTGAATCACCAATAATATGTAAAGCATTTTAAAATTAGATTAGAAATCATAAAAATTACCTTTCCTTTGGCGAAATAGCTCCTTTAGTGTGACTATAATAAAAGGACATGTTAAAGGTAGCCATTTCTCATGGTGTATTTAGACAAGGATGCCTCATTCTGTGTTTGGAGATCACTGATTATCAAGGGAGCTATTAATGATAATGAATATCGGGATCTGTGTACAGATACGTGAATATCATGATAAGTGTAGAGAAAAATAATTAATGTTTTGGAATGGAAGTTATAAAGCATTTTAAGCACATCTTTTGTTAGTAATTTCCTCAGCTTTAGTACACATGTGAATCAAGATCTGACCAGTATTAATATTTTGATACTCTATCTGCATGTATGTAAGTGGTGTTCTGTGAGTAGGAAGAGAAGTTAAAGTGGTGTAGTTAGTATTTAGAGTTCCTGCTTTCTTTTATACACCCACACTACTGGAAATGTTCCACATTTAAAAGCAAATCTGAGGTCAAGAAAAGGTCAGTTTTCTTGTTGTTAGGTTCTGGTTCCAACAGTTCTATATTATCACTATTTGACTTAAGATTGTATTTTGGCAGAGGGGGAGTACTGTTCTTGAATTTTTTTAGTTGTTATTCTCGTTATCAATCAAGCTTATTCGAGGTGAGGGAAAAGCCTAGATGAATGGATCAAATAAAAAGAATAGGGAAAGAAAAGGGAAATTGCTATGGGCCATGCTGATAGCATGAAACTCCTAGTGACCCTCAATCTGCATATACTGGAAATAAGTGAAGTACTGGGAGGTCAGCAGGAAACAATACATATGAGGCATTAAACCATAAATTTAATCACTGATCCAATTTTCAATTGCCAAGTTATTTATTTAATGATAAAAGTTTTTACTTGTTTGTTATAATAATCTATAACTACTTTATATAAATACAGTCTGAGAGAGAAATTTCAGTAGTGTGACCTATTGATTCTCCAAGGCAAAACCAAAAGATCCATTTGAAAACCTTGTATTTGAGTGATTAAATGAAATGCAGTTATCAGAGACAGAAGCTTCAGCAGTTTAAGAACTTGTGCTGAAAAAAAATTAGTAGAAACCGAATGTGAAAAGAACCAGAACCTGTCCACTCAGACACATTTCATACCCAGGAAATTTCATGACTTTTGAGGGAGGCTCATGTCTTAGCATGCTGCCACTTCTCCCAACAAATCACGGACCTGTAGATCTGGTAGGAACGTCAGAAGTCACCTAGCCCATCCTTCTGCAGTGTAATGGGATCAGTGACAGTTCTATAATTCCTGATTTCTTTATTCATTATTTATTATTTATTTATTCTTTCATTCTTTATTTCTTCATTACCTTATTTCTTCCTAAAAAAATTTCCTAATAGACAACCTGCAATCTCTTCAGACAAGCGATTCCAGTCTTCGAGTACATTCATGGTTTGATTTCGCCCCCCACCTCCCAATATCTAATATTAATTCTTTTTCCAGTTTATTACTTCTTGCCCTGTGCAAAATACAGACAGGGAATACACTTATGTTATTACTTTACAGTGTCCTTTTATATCCTTTAACATTGTTACCATGTTGCCTCTCACACTGAAGCCATTCTGAAATACCCAAAATTGGACATGGTGCTTTTGCTGTGGCCTGAGCAATGCATAGCAGAGCAGAAGGATTATTTCTTGTACCCTGCATGTTTTTTATCCTATTTATGCATTTCAAGATCATGTTGCTCGTTTGCTTTTTTCGTTTATTGAAAGCTTTCCTTTTTTGTTTTGCTACAGTGTGCTCAGATGCAGAAAGATCTTTTTTCTAATACATGCTAGATGTTGTACATTCCCAGGACAAATGTCAGTTATTTTTAAAATATGTCAAAACTAAATTCTGACTCTAATTTTAACCTTCTACATGCTTATTGTGAGCAGCACTACATGACTTGCCAGAGATTCCAGCTGCTTTTTTTTTGTCATTTTCCAAGCAATGCAAACACACAGAATATTCTGATCTGGCAGACAGAGCCTGAATGCTAAAGTGTAGAACAAAGTGTATTATAGTTAAATTACTGTAAAGAAAACTGTGTGCAGGCATATATTTTTATGCTTTTACATAGGCTTCTGCACACACAAACACATTTTTTTGTATTCCATACTATAGGATAAGAAAAGCAGAGTAAATGCAAATGTGCTGGGGCTTAGCTGGTCTATCTTATGCTACCCTGCTTAGGCTCCATTTTGCATTTGTTTTGGTGGAGACTGCTCAGTGGCTTTTACTTTAAGAAGGAATTCAACACTACATATTTTGTTCAGTCAGAAATAAATCTGAATTTTAATTTCTTTGAAATCTAACCCCTCACAGTTGGATGGTTCTAAGAAATTCTTGACTAAGTGTCACTTGGATGTGGTTCCATCCATGTTTTTTAGAATGTTTTTATATCATATGCCCTTTAAAGTTTTCCTTCACTTGTATTTCAGAAGAAATAGTATTTCTTAGTTTAAAAAATATTAAATTGTTACTGAATTTCAAATTATAAACTTGTGGTTATACAAAACTAAACTTTCAAGTTTTGTAAGGTTATCAATACATTTAAATGTATTATTTTCATCTGACTAAAATATGCTAAAGGTGGTTCAAAGAGAACTGCATCACAGGCAGTGTAGTCTTACACAGCTCTTCCTCAAGTTGATGGAAAAAGTTGTCTGTATCCACACAGTGAATTCTAAACTTCTATCCTACATACATAGACTTTAATAGCTATGTGGGCCCTTTGAAATCAACTGGACTCCAGAAAAAGACCATACTTCTTTGGAGAAGATTGTCATAGCACGGATTTACCTATATTATATATATAGGTATTACAAATCTATCTCTCTCTCTCTCTCTCTTCCTCTCTCCCTCTCTAAAGACTAGCCTTCACTAGGTACTACAAAGGAAGATATATAATATCTTAGTGGTTTTCCTAATAATCTTTATATGCAAAGTTTCTGATTGATCAAAACTCACTTGTGATGAACTAATCATTGTGGCACTTGCAATGTCAAACATTTTTAACATTTGATGCATTTTCAAGTATTTCTGGAAGTACGGAATGGAGTATCTGTGGTTTTGGCATTTAGTAGTAGTGATCTGGATCTATATGATGGCAGTCCATTACTTAAAAGAAATCTGGATAACTGCTTTTAAAAATGTTCTTCGAGGAAGGAATGCAAAGATAGCTTCAAGAGGGCTTAGAAATCTATTTGGCTTCTCTGCTGAGAGACTTGGCTGCCCATCAGTCTCTCTTTTATACTTCTGGGTCTGAGTAATGTGTTTGCTTCTAATAATGTAAAAACAACTTCCTTTGTATATTTCCATGAGATCAGTACAGATGCATTCTTATAGTCCATTGAAGTTTGCCTGACAGTCTGTTGAAAATATAATTGCTGAATCATCACTGCCTGTCCATTATGAGTAAATCCCTCTTACCTTTTGAACAACATGACTCATTTTGAATGATACAAAAGCTATTCATTATTGTTATTGCTTCTTGGCCTAAGTGGTTGCCCTGAGTTTGAGATCCTGCAAACTGTTTCTGTTGGAAAAGAAGCTCATGATAAGAGCAGAGGATCTCTGTACAGAGCTGCATTGAAGAATGTTTGAACGTCTCATTTTGTGCTTGTAGGAGGATCTAAACAACAAGAAGAAACAAATTCTTCTGCCTGTACCATCACCAGGTTTCAGCGCAAAATGTATGGAATTTTTTCTAACAACCATTTTGCTAGAGCTATTTCAGGCTATATTTCATGTTTTCTAACTATTTTTTTCCTAATTCTTGTGTTTCTTTTGTTTCTCCCCTATATAATGGTAGATGGGTATTTCCCGAAATCACCTCTTGCCGGTGCATTTCAAATCACTGCAGTCTCACATGGACCTTTGGAGTGAGTGCAGGTGTTTGCACTGTGAATTGAAGGCATTTGTTTTAATAAAGAACTAAACTTAAATCATACAAATACTATCCTGTATCAGCTTGGAAGAAAAGAACATTGTGTCTGTGACTATCACCTGGACCACCAGCTCAGATTTAATATTATGAAAATTGAGTCTCTTTTCCTTCTATTTTAGATATTCTGTCTTCTCCATCTGTCCAGACCAGCAACCTTGCTATCATAGCAGACTCTTTGTGTTCTATTTCTGGGTTATGGATTTGTCTGGAAAATCTGTGAATTGCCTCTTTTCTGTGCACTGATCACCTTGTCCGTATAACCCTTACAAGGTGTACTTTTGAAAGCATATTTGTTCTGGACTCCAAAAAATGTAAGTATGGAAAGGAGGGAAATTATGCTGCCATGAGAATGCTTCTTCAGGTAATATGGAATATACAGTGCTTCAGCTGAATTAATGAGCTCTGTATTTCACACTGCTCAAATTATATGATGAGGGAGTTCATGTCAGGCCAAGAATTAGAACTGAATCCCTGCAAACCCAAAAGAGTTTGTCAAGATTTGACCCGTCAAACTCTTTCTTTATGTCTAATCTGTCAGAATCAACCAGGTGACCTGTGAATAAGCCTAATTATTTCATTGTCATACAGCTGGCTGAAGAATACATGCACAAAGTGTTAAAACTGTAGTTTTGTGTGGTATCCTGAGATACAAAACTGCCTTCTGTACCTTGAGCCTCTTGAGAACCATTCTCCAGACAGCTTTCTCCTATTCCCTGTATTACCTTTCACTGTTTCTTCCCTCCAGTTTTTTACTTGCACCACCATTCGCCCTTTCCCTTTTCCTCTTCCTTTCCCTTTCCCTTTTTCCCTTTCCCTTCCGCTTTCCCTTTTTCCCTTTCCCTTCCCCTTCCTTTTTCCCTTCCCCTTTCCCTTTTTCCCTTTCCCTTCCTCTTTCCTTCTGACCCTATGTCCTCCCTAAGCCCCCTCTTAAGCTTTAGTTACTGTCATCATCTTTGGGTCTATCACAAATAATCTGTAAAGGATCTCAGTTCTCTCTCACTCTTTTCTTCTTGCCCTGTATCACACAATTCTCACGAGCATATTGTGCTTCAATTCTCTGCCCCACTTGCTAGGTGCAAGATTTCACTTAGCAGGAGGCAGAATACTGGCCTAAGGAGAGGCCAAGTTTGAATACCCTTGCTTTTATTCCCCAGTGACTGGAAGAATAGGACTCAGTGGTGGGGATCACAAGGCAGAGGAATACACAGTATTCCTATTGCAGGATGAGACAGTTTGGCCAGACAGTGGCGGTTTCCTCTCTTGTTTCAGGCCATGACTCAGACTAAGCCAGAAGTGCAGAATATGTGATAGAAATTGCAAATTGGATGGCTAGAGGCCAGTTAAATCTGTAACTTGGCCAGTAAGACTGCCCCACCTGCCTAAGGCAGATGACATATTCTTTGCAATGACTTTCTGTGTTTTTTATGATAACAAGGATCAGCCAGAATCCAAAAAAAAAAAAAAAA
>VXAD01008399.1:720155-738178 GCA_013399195.1 Dicrurus megarhynchus
AACCAACTTTTCTAAACAGCCACACTAAACCACAACTTTCTGGAACTGTTTGGGTCCTGCTGGCCAGCTGTAGTTGCTACTTTTCAGACAGAAAAAGCCCAAATATTTTTGAGAAAATGGATGTTGAAACCCATATAAAATTTTCTTGATCACTCTATTTTTTCCCTCATATTCCCAACACAGAAGTAGTATCATTGTAGCAGAGGTACATCCCATTGTCAGTGGAAATTTCACCCAAGGAAGGATTTCATAATAGTGGGTTTTGCAAGGCACATTTGTAGCAAACAAATGCCAACCATTCCTCTTCTCTACTGCAGGGTAATTGTGTTACAGTGAAAGGCTTTTAACTATGAATCTGACTGAATTGCTCAACCCCCCAGGAGACATTCCTGGAACATGAATTTCAGTCTGGCATGCTGAACGCGCTGTTCCTGCAGCTGCTGCTACCACTGACCAGATACTCCGTAGGAGGGGAGCACTTTTAAGACGGTGGCAATGCAATCTTGAGAGAGTGTGGGAGAGAATAGTGCTGCTTTGGAGCATGAATAGCATTGACTAAAAGCTTCAGCACAGATTTTAGAAGTGTTCTACACAAAACACCCATCTGAGTAATGAGAGTCACTGACTGTCATTCTGCTCTGATCATAGCCTTTTAACTGCTTCACTGTTTGGTTAATCTCAGCAAAAAAAAAAGTAAAACCAAACTTACTTTAATGTTTTTCTGGTTATTTTCAACCCCAAAATCAATTAAATTCTGTCATGTACTATACTACTTACAGTGATGAACAACTGTGCATCAAGGATTGCCCTTTCTCAACAGTGTCTGGTTCATATATTCATTTAAAGAACATAAGCATGGGAAGGTGCTTATTATGGAGTACCTGTCATAATTTTGATTTATACTTATGGAAGCATGGTGTTGGCAGTAAGCTCCTGGAACTTTACCTTTTGCGTTTAATCTTGATGCCCTGCCCAAAAGAAATGAAGAGGCCCTGTTGCAGTTCTAATTTTCTTTTGGAAAACAATACAGAAACACACTTCAAATAATATCATTCTCTTACCCTAAATTGCTGAATACATAAGGAAAGGACACAAGACTTAGAGTGTCCTTCTACGGATACTCTCTAAACTTCCTTTGTGTTCCCAAACTAAATTTACTCTTTAGAAAGTTCAAATTAGCATTTTAAATGCTATCAGTGCAATTTAGGAAGCCCTGTGCTGCTCAGAACCCTCTTCTCCCTTCCCTGAGCCGACCACTTTCTGAGCAAGGGAAGAATCTTTTCAAGAATTAGTCCCAGCACACAGTACTTCAGGTAGATAAAGGCAGCAAACTGAGAACGGTGTTTTAATTTCTCATTGTATCATCTGTGTACCATGTGTACCAAACACATACCAGCATGTTTGTGCAATTAATCTTTTTTTTTTTCTGTTCAGGAAGAAGTAGGTGCAAACCTAAACAAAGCAATGGGAGACAGGATACTTACAACAAAGTGACTCATTTCTTTTTGGCCAGTGGACTGAGATGAAAAACAAAAGATTTCCGAAGCCTTATGACACACACAACCACTATCCTCCTTCTCTAAAGGCATTTCCAAGAACAGTAATGCATGAGAAAACCCCTAAAACTGTTTAACAGCATCTTTCACATGATCCTGAGTTCTAAGTGCACTCAGGGCTGAATATTGTTCTGATAAGCAAACTATTCCAATGCACAGGATTTCAGAGTTGTGCTGGAAGATAAATGGATGGGCAGGGGCAGTTTCAGGACACTTACTCACTTTGCAAGGTCACAAAGTCCCAGATGATGTAATGGTTCAGCCAATGCTCATAGGAACACAGGTGCCCCAACAGCCTGAAAGAGAGAAAACGGGCAAAGTGACTGATTCGAACTGGAAGTCTGTAGCAACAGTATTTGAAATCTAGGATATGGGAACAGGCTATAGGGCCAGGGACATGGGAAATACCTGAATGAAAGAAACTCATGACACATGAGAGAAACATATTCTTTATGGCTAACTGGGATCAAGTGAGTTCTCTACAGCTTTGAGCGGGCTGTTATAAATGTAGTAGGGTTTGTTCTGGTGCTGTAACTCAGGGATTACTCCAATCACATATTTGCAAAGAAGTATAAATGTGTTTAAATATGCATGTAGTCTATTGAGGCATTTTTATTTTGTCATTTCCTCTGAGAACAAACATCATACTTATTTGCTGTTTATTTAAAAGGATCCTTCAAGAACTTAGGATAAGTCCTACGAAGAGCTGCCTTTGTCCATTCAGATTTGAACTCTCTGAGATCTGTATGGTAATAAACAGCTGTCATTACTGGTCTACTGGACATGATCTCAAGGTGTGCATTGTAACTATATCCTCATGCAGCTCCGCGGGGGGAGACCCAAGCAGTGTTTCTCTCCAGAGCTCCACCTTCCATGAACAGAAATCCCTTAGCCTGAGGGTCAAAAAGTAGCATTAAGTGGTCCAAGCAGGTCTCAAATCCAGATGATGGGGATTCAGATCATGTGAAATTTTGCAGTCTATACTTGCCAGGTGTATACAGGCTGTAAATGTGTTTTCAGATCTCACAGGGTAAGAACTCCAGAATGAAACAACAAAAAAATCTGCTTAACATCTAGAAGATATTTCACTTTAAAAATTAGATGTTTGAAAAGAAGTAGGAACTTCTGAAACTCATTATTGATTGGTCTGATAGACAACAAAATCTGAAAAATTCCTGCATCTCCCTTGCTCTCTTTTAAATGGGCTTGGGATATCATGTATCCATTTTCTGGGCTGTATTAGGAAATCTGCCAGAACTACCATGTTTTTTCTGTTTTCAAGCCTAGTAAGAGTGATACCCACTTTTCTCAAGTGTGTCGAATGACACGGGTACAGGTTGCACACACACAAAGAATATTTTGGCTCCAGGGATTATTTCTAACCTAAATGTGGCTCTTGGTTGACACATGAGAAAGAGAACATTTACTGGCCTGAAAACAAGCTTCCAAAAAGCTGGTGGACTGCAACCAAAGAGGAGGACGACAGGCTGAGGAGAACACTAGGCTTATAATTCTTTTATTTCTCATTTGCGCTGTTTACAATTCTGAGAGTTCCTTGTCTTGTTGGCAAGTCTCTTAACAACCTCAGCCAAGAAACAGCCTATTTAGTTTGCTTTTGTTGAAGCTTTTTTTGCCTATAATAACAACATTTAGGGGGATGTTCGCTCATAAAGGTAGATCTTATCTCTTTAGAAAGCTTCATGTTAAGTACCCGTCTTACACAGGTACAATGACAAGAACAAAAAGAGCGCACAAAGGAGTTGTCCACTACCAAATACAAAAGAAACCCTGTAAGTGGGAAATCTCAGAGTGATGTGATGTGATGTGTGTAGCCCATACAAATGTGATTAATACATAACAAGGGCTGGGCCTGTTTAAGGTTAATTACTATGCCTGAGGAACATGCATTCTCCTACAGAAAACAGAATAGCTGGGTACAACTGGGGATCTCGGTAAACTAATCAAAATACGTGTAGGTCAGTGCTTAAGCTGTGAGATTGCTCACAGGACCCCAGATAGCTCAGGTATCTCATTCTGTTGTTCAGACTCTTAAAGAAGTGTTTAAAACAGTTACTACAGTTAGCTAAGATAGAATTTTTAAAAAATAAAAACATTATTTCCTTTTAGTGAAACTCAAGATGCTGACTTTTTAATGTCTGTGTCAAAATATGAAAACATAAACCAAGTTCTTGTGATGGCTAAAACAGATTTTTTTAATTTATATTTTCAAAAACTAGTTATTTTTTTGAAAATCTGAAACTGTGGTAAAAATTGTTATAAAAATCCAAACTCCGCAACTTTTCCAGGAAGTAATTATAACAGCAAATGAAGGATTTACTTGGACATTTTTTGAATGTATCTCTCATTCTGTACCTTGATGATCTGAGAAAAGAGATACAGTACTCTTCCTACATAAGGTGCTGGAGGCAGAGACATTGTCTTTGCTTTCAAAGTGCCCAGCATATTTTAATAAGATGGTGTAATATAGCCATGTGTGCAGGCATATTTATTTTTTAATTGAAAATCTCGCCTGTTTCCATTTTAAAAAGATGAAAAATGTCTACCAGAGTCCCTCAACAATGAAGCAGTAACTGTACACTGCACATTTTCATAAGCGAATATATGTATTTTTCCACATTAGAGCTAATTTGATGTGACATCAGTGGAAAGCAAAACACACTTCTTTTGTAGTTTTAAGGATCTCCTGGTTTTTTTAGATTTAAAGTGCTATTACAAAATACATGTAACAGGTACAACCTTGCAGAATTCCCATAATATTGGCATTATGAAGTTTTTTACCTTGAACTTTTCACAGCTCCCAAGGCAGCAATTCACAAAGTTGATGACTTAATTTTTGCTTGAAACTCTGAACTCAGGAGTACATTTCAGGTGCAGCCCCCATCTTTTTCAGTGGAGTTGTGAACTTAACAATACTCCTTAAAGCCACTGGTGATTAGTAGCTTGAAAATAATTTTTCACAGCTTTTTTTGCTTAGTTGTCTGGAGACAGAAGCCGAAATATTGGTGCAGATTGTAGAAACTTATAAATTCATGTGGAATGACTCATGGGATAATTAGCATGGCATTCTCATGGAACGTGTATTATCGACTGTCCAGATCTCTTTATAGTTGAGAGATGTAGAAAATATGTCTTCTCAGTAAATGCCTATACAGTATAGCTCATTGGTATAAACCAGGAAAAATACTATCCTGCCTCTGAGAAAAGTTGTGTCCTGTATAATACTGAATTCTACTAAAATTTCTAGCTTAGGACAGATTTGAACAGTAGCTCGGCTACCTTTGTTCATCCAGTGAAACCCAGAGGGGAGAAGGAACAGGATCACCAGGGATGGAGAAACAGCAGGACAAACATTTTGCATAACATACTGCCTTAAAGTAACAGTACATGACCACAGAACTTCACAGTGCCAATGCTACTATATTAGGAAGAAGTTTTTTTGACCTGATTCAAGTGATGGTTTTTGGCACTAGGCACAGATACCTAAGGCTGTGTTACTGGGATAGTAGCACTGCCATTGCCTGTGATAGGGTCCTTCTAAGTAAGAAGCCTCTTTCAGTTTAAAAAAAAAAAGGTAATTCAAAAACATTTCTTTAATTCATTCCTTATCTTGTTCTCTTTATAATCATGTGGAACTATTTGATGTTTTTGGAAAGGTTGTGCCTGGATTCAGCATTATCAAACTGTTCCACTGATTTTTGTGGTGACGATGATTCAGTTTCATATTGGCTTTTTAAATTTTGATATATAACATGTTGCAGATTAGTGAAATAAAGCTTCCAAGTAAATACAGATGTTTCAGTTGGGGGTTGAGGGGGAGGAAGACATTTGGTAAATTGTGCTTCCGAGTCATGAACAACCTAAGTGGTGTTTCTGCGTTGCTTAGTTACCGTTTCTGTTTAGTTGGCAATGGTGTTCACTGAAAATATTTTAGTTTCTGCTCCTGACAGCTACAAACTTGGGTTCACATGTAATTTTATAAACTCATATACTGTTAAGTGG
The DNA here is from genome assembly GCA_013399195.1 of Dicrurus megarhynchus. Lineage (NCBI taxonomy): Eukaryota > Metazoa > Chordata > Aves > Passeriformes > Dicruridae > Dicrurus > Dicrurus megarhynchus. Next base: position 725,732 of record VXAD01008399.1, read on the forward strand.
ATGCCCAATACACCTCCTCAAATGTGAGCAATGGATAGCATTGCCAAGTTGCAAAGTCAACACTGAACAGCACAGTCATGCTCAACTAATTTACAAAAAGTTTTCACTGGTTGGTCCATTTCTTCAGCTGTTAATAGTCTACCCTGACATATGCAGAACAAAGTTCAAGAGCAAACATGAACAAATTGCTAGACTAGTTGGCAGAAGCCAGACTGCACAAATGGCCTCAGGAGACTGATGCTGACTTTATGCCAATTTCAAATCTCTGCTCACTCTCACAGTTTACCAAAAAAGCTACTTTTCCTTTTAGCCACACTGCTAAGGGCAACATACGGAAGCCTGGTATCTGACTAATGCTTACCAAGTGTTACAAGGCTTGAGCGGAGGGAAATATGCAACCTTGTGACCCCGACTCAGAATAGCCAAACTCCATCTGCTCTGAAACTTCAAATGCTAAGAACGCCTCCATTTCTTACTGGACATATTTGGAGGTAAGGACTGGCAGCGACTCCTGTCTTGCTCACTTTAAGCTGCAAAATTTTCATGAAAAAAATTGAAAAAAATGCCTATTCTTAACTTTTCTGGGAAGAATTAATCTTAAGAATTAAAGACAACCCTCAGATTTGAAGCTTAAGTCATGTGTTGGATTTAAATGCAGTTAGGAGTCAAAAAGTTACAAAAGACTTGGTTATACTGTGAGCTGATGCAACTTCGCAGTTCAGATAGCTGCAAGAACACAAACTGTAAAAGGAGCAAAGGGATCTATTTACAACATACAGGCAAAAATGTATTAACATAAGTGGTGGAATGATATATCACACATGCATGTTGTTAGGACTAAAATATCTTTGGAATTTGATAGTTCTCCGGAAGCATTTCACAACTCAAGGAGCTGCATTCAATACAGTAAAATCCTGTGAGATACTATTTCAAAAAATAAAAAGAGACTAATCAGAGTGTTTAAAATTAGTGGTAGCTTATCTTGAAAGGATCATATGATCACATTTTTTATCTGCAAACGGAAACAGCGAGAACTACCTAAATAGATACAGTTGGTGAACTTGTGTCTGAGACAAACAATTATAACATCATTCTTTAACTTTCTTGGAGCACGAATCATCTTTCATGAAGTTTTCCATGGTAAAATTGTGTTCTGTTTTAGCCATGGTAAATTCAATATTTTTCCTTTTTTATTTTTTTTACACATGAGTTTATCCAGGGAAAGCTCAGAAACTGCACCTACAGAACCTCATAAAACCAGAGAAGAATGAACAGGTACTATAGCTTACAGCATATTCAGCACATTAATCAGTGCCTGATAGAATCTTTCACAGCAAAATTAGTTATGATCCTTAGGCTTATGGTATTTGTTGCAAGGAATCCTTATGACAGATATATTAAAAAACATCAATGAAAAATACCACTGATTCCTCCTGAAACAAACTGACTCATTCCAAGTAAGTGTCAGTACTCCTGAAGCCATGTATTTATACCCACAGTGGAGCATTACCAAAATCTCACTGACATTTCCCCTCTGAAATATCAATATAGTGCTTCTTTCACATCCTGAATAACTAGTTTTAAAAAGAAAAAAACACTAAAGGACCAATAAGTTGCATAGGAAATACTACTAACAATTAATTATGATTCTGCAGTTTAAGTTTGGTTCAATTATTTTGTCATTTGTCTGATAGATGTCAATTTTGTTCATCTCGTTGACTTCTTTGAATCTACCACCAGAGAAACTCTAATCATTGTGTACCATCTTCACAGGATGGGTGCCTTTGGCTATTGTTAGAGATCGCTCTTTCTCTACAGTGAGAGATTTTTTATTTATTATTAAATGAAATAACTTAAATTCCCACCATGCTTACAAATCACGGGTAAGTAGATTTACTGTCTGTAGTATCTTTCAGGTTTGGCCCTAATAAAGTGGACAATAATGTCAGAGACTTCTTGTTGTTACTTTTTAAAACCATCACTTTTATAGTGATACAACAATAAAAACTTGAAAAGAAATTATCAAAAAAAAAAAAAAAAAAAAATTGGAATAACACCCCTGATCACATAAAGACTTCAGTATATACACATTTGACCAGCTCTATACCACAGAAGTTGAACAAATTCTGTAATTATCTAATGCTGCAAATATCTTCGCAAAATGTTAATTACTCTCTGCCTGCTTTTAAAAATAATTTGTATATCCTCTTTGACAACAGCTAGAATGATAAGTAAAGTAAGAGCATTTGTCTTAGAATAATCTAGGAATATACTTCCATTGCCCATACATTGCCACAGACATTTATTTTCTCCATCTATATTTTTCCAGATTTTTTTTCTTGTTTCCGTATTATTTGCAAAAATGTAGTCTTGTACTGAAAGACTTTCTAATCCATCTTTTGGAGGCAGGAAAGAAGGTTGGCGCTTTTTTGTCTGTTTGGGGTTTTTTTATGACAATTTAGTCGGAACGTTTCTGGTGACAGCCAAAGGTCCACTTACCTCCCACAGGCTCTTGTCCAGCAGCCTGTGAGCTGACAGTTGCGTCTGTTTTCAAAAGAAGTCTGATTTAGATTTATCAAACTTTGCCAGTCTAAGAAGATTTTCTGTTTTATCAGGAATTGAAAAAGCCCAGTTTCATAAATGAATGAAGTTATTTTTACATACTTTGTTTTGAAGAGGATTTCTGGAATTTTCAACTTAAGCTTTTCAACACATTTGTCAGTCAGATGGTCTTTTCATTTCTAGTTTGATACATACCTGTGCAGTTCACTTATAAGTATTTATTCCTGTGTACTGTCTGGCAAATTAAATTTAATTATATTCATAGAGAGAAGAATTAAAGCATCATGCACACTGATGAGTGCAATTCACTTTGCAAATTATTTTTATGACAATGTTAAAGAAGGTAGCAGGTATTCACTTTGCATTGATAGAAACAGAGAGAACAATTCTGTTTCTTGCAGTGGAATATTAAACAGGAAAAACATTGAGAATAACAATAATGATCTTTCTACAAAGGGTCATGTTGCTGATATGGTCACTTAGTCACACATCCAAATTAATTCACATCCGGTTCCTTTTTTATTTAATTTATGAGAAATCTAAAAAGCTGTTGCTAAGATTACATACAAATCCTACTTTTTGCACCATGAGGAGATCAGTGATTTTGGTTAAAACTAGAATTAGAAAAACAAAAATGCCAAGACCATAAGGCAGTAGTCTAAATTAAGGCACAGTAACAATTTAAAGGAAGCAGAAGGAAAGTATTATCAGAAGAGATAGAAATCTCATAAGCTTCTTGCACTACAAATGCTGACAAGTGACGTACAAACCCATTACTTTTAAATTCCTTTTGTAGAGTGTGTTATATTTGAGGTGTCTGCTATGGCATAAAATATTCTTCTGCCAGAAAATGAGCATAATTTTCATAAACTGTGCTTTTGAAATAATTGAACATGCAAAGTACATTAGAGCATAATATTAGTTAATCTGATTCCATGTTCTAGCAGTTGCAAGTGCAAAAGCATCACGCAACAGTATGATTTACACCAAGCACATTAATATTCTTGGAATGCTTGTTAATAGTAAGAAAATTCTGGCAAGTTTTTTTGTACCTACAAAGCAAATGTTTGTATGTCTTGTACCCAAAAGCCTTAAGGTGATGGATCGAAGATTTGATTCCACTTTCTCCAAAACTGCATGCGGCATAGTGATTAGTGATGTTGTCTCTATGTCCTAAGTTTATGGTTGACAGGATCTACAGGGCCATTTCTGCATGACTTTCATTAGTGTAACATCTATATTCCACTCTTACTCCAAACTGACTCGAGTTAATGGCAAAACTTGTGTCCCTCAGAGCTTTTTCTTGGGCTCTTTGAACCATATGGAAGCAGAGCTGCTAGCTTGTTGTAGATCCTGTCAGACTGCTGCTGCATGCTTCCTTCCCAGAAGAATCTGTATGAAACAGAAGCTTTAAAGGTTTTCTTCTTCCTGTGCCCCATGCATCCGTTAGCTTTAAATAATATCTTATGGATAAACTTACATGGTCAAAATAAGAGAGTGTGTACCTGTGTCACCTGGGAACGTGTAACAGATTTGTAACAGAAGCAGATCAAGGAAGGAAGATGGCCTGCCTGTTGGAGTGCTCTGTAATTCTGAGACTATAGCATTAGTAAAGTACATAGTCAGTAGTAGTGGATGCTTCTTCCTAAATGTCGCTGCTAAATATAGCTGTATTAAGTCTTCCAGACTCACCAGTGAGCAAATATAAGAGCCTTACCTTATAAGTAATTAAAGTTACTACTCTAAAATCACCACTCCGCTACTAAGTCTGGAATTTATGTGCTCAAGGCCTTAATACTGAAACTCAAGCATGTCCCCAAAACAAAGCTGTATCATAAACATCAGCGCAGGTGCACTTCATCACTGGTGATAATACTGTGACATCAAATATTTCCTTTGTAAAGAACAATACCAATAAGCTAATGCCTGAAAATGATTTGGAAGGAAGTGAGTGTAGCACTGCAGCATTTCTACATTAGTTTGGTCTTGCACAATGCTGTCCCTCCTTTCCTTCCTGCCCAATACTATTTTAGCGATATTCAAGGTTTTTAAAAGAGGCCAGAAAACAAGAGCCAGGACTTGATTTCCATACTAGTCACAAATGGCAGCTGTAGGGCAAAGACAAAATGTTGTGATCACAATCTGTACCTTTTTTCCTATTGAAAAGGCTCTTTCTGTATTCACACACAGTAAACTCAAAGGAAAAGCACAAAAAAAGGCATTTTCTCTTCATAGTATTTCTTTGGCACAGATAAGAAGTATTTAAAGTACAGCAGATGTGCCTATGCTGTACAATGGAAATGGAGTCTTTATAATATCTGTTTAAATATTTTTACTTCAGTATATATTTTGCTGTAATTGGACAGTGGCATGCTATCCTCATGGTTTTCTTTCCCAGAACTATGTTAGTTTCAAATATCTCAATGTTTTACAAGATTATCGTAAGATGACATGGTATTTCTTGGCTTATTGAAGGCAAAACTGAAAATGCCTTAAAAAATGAAATTTGTACAATTTGCGTATTTCCCTGGTTTATCTGCTAGCAAATATTAACTGAAGCATTTTTGGTGGATTTGTGTACTATCTTCTCAACAGAAGTATCCTGTAACATCATCTCTTCCAGCGAGAAGAAAGCCTAGAATAAATCAGTCTCTTTGCCAAAGTGAAATGAGATTGGTTAGTCAGAGACAATGTGTGCTTATACAGTGTACATCACTCAAAACTCCAAAACCTTCACTGAAAACATGAAATTTCCTATGTAAGTAAAACCAAAAAAGATCAACAATATAAGTGAATCAGTGGTTTGCTTTTTTTGTGTTTTCCCCGGAACCATGCAGAAGGACCTGTAGTACTGGTATCCCCGATCCACATCGACTTCACCCCAGAAAACTTACTAGGTTGTGTAAAACACATACACATAAAAAAACTCTCCAAACATTTTAAATACATTATTTAAAAACTGTTTTGGCAAAGGTGTGCTTACAAAGTGCTGCTATTTTAAGGGACTAAACTATTAAGGAGAGCAAACACAAGTACTCCTGTGAACTCCTCTTTCCAGAGGTCTGCTGAGGAGGAAAAGGAGAAAGATGCGTGCATGTGCTTCTAAAAAATATCTGGGGGCGACAACATTTTTTGATGAGCACATAGCTCATAGGTTGACCAGTTTTAGCCCTCATGATGGGGCTGTATCACATAATCGTGATAATCATGGGGACAGTTCACTCCAGGATTTCTTGTGATCCTTTTACTTCCCTGCGGGATGGGGATGGGCTAGTTCTCAGTGCAGCCCAGCAGTATTGCCCTCAGAAGACCTTCCTAGCATGCTTACAGCCCTCACTGGATATTCAGAATATCCAACAGCCTTTATGTTGTCACAGTCCCCAGAGATCTTCTTCCATGCCAGCCTCTGAGGCACCCACTAGGTTGCTAGAGGAAATATTCATATGCAGTAGGGAAAGCTGGCCAGTATTTTTGTCATACATGATGTGTATCTGAACAATACTAAAATTGCAAAGTCTAAAATCTAGAAATGACTCAATTAAAATTATCCACAGCAAACTTGTTATTTACTATAAGATTCCCTTTCTTTCTCCAATGTAGCTGAACAAACGGACTACACTTCCCCAGTGAAGCTTTTTTCCTCCGTGTTGCTTATGTGTTTTGTTTCATTTAATACAGTCTGTTCAGAAACTATTGTGACCACAAGGTTAATTATATCTTTATGAAATTTTCTGTGCCCTCATCACTGTAGAATCAAGGTGCTCTTAAAAGAGTAAGAATTTTCACAACGTGCTGGGAAATAGACAGGTATTACTGGTGGGATGGACCCAGTAGGATGGGCTTAGAGGCTAGAGCTAAAGATGAAGCCAGACTCCTCTCAGGCATGTTCAGACAGAATGAGAGACAACAGGCACAAACGGAAATGCAGGGAATTCCACTTGAACTTGAAAAAAAACCAAACTATAAAAGTGATTGAATAATATAACAGGTTACATTGACTAGAAATAGAACAAGAGCACAAAAGTCAAAATATCAAAAAATGTTAATATGCAATTATTGAATAATGAAATGCAATAATGAAACCCTGCCTTGTCAGAAGCAAGTTGTGGCTATGTGAGGATAATAAAAAACTTCTGGCAATTGTGCAATATTTTGTCACTTCTCTTTCTCTTTTCAGGAACACTTCCAAGTACCAGATAGTTGATGAGCCATTACATCAATGAGGAGGTACTTCCTTGCTGCATTCCTTGGCTGCTCCTAGAAGCCCAGCTTCTTCTGCTTAGTGTCTAAGAGGTCTTTGTCTCCTGTTATTTTCCTGGTGATAACTTAATTTCTTTATCTGCATCGAATTTTCTCAATAAGATTCTTGTGCACAGTCCTCGAGAAATTCAGATCCTGTAAAAATTTTTGCACTTCCCACCCAGCAATCTCTTTCCAGTCTGATGATCAACTCTTACCCTCTTTTTGTGCTGGCCTCTCATTTACTTTTTTTCTTAGCTTTTGTTTATCTATCCTTTCCATCCTTCCACTATGTAAGAAGCATTAGAAAAATAGGCACTTCAAGATAATTTGCTGCTGTTAGGCAGCTGAACATTGCTACTCTCAGGGGGCAAGGGGGAATCTGAAATGTGGAGTCTTTCTTCCATCAAGAAAATCAGAGAACACCAAAGAAAACAGAGTATTTCTGTAAAAATTTGCTGTATGTTGTCCAGTTTCTGCTTAAAGCTTTCAGATTTGTGTAACTTTTCTCTAGAACCAATATAACTTCTATGTGAAAAAACCCATGCTTCAAACGAGGTAATTATTTGGTTTATGCTCCTGTGGTGTCATTAACATATTTTTAATCCGTACAGGTCTTCTCCTGTTGTTTTTACATGCATGAGGTAGCACCTCACAATTGCTATTTAGCTATGTGGCTGCTGTAGCTGGGTTTCCTGTTACACAACTCAACCCTCTGGTTTTAAACCAACAAATGCCACCTGTCTGTACCAGCCAGGATGCAGCCCGCAGTCAAGGCTCTTTCTTTTCCCACTTACCAATTGGTTCACCTTTTTTTCTCAGCCAGAATAGATCATTAGAGATGCCTCTGCTTTATTCAGGTCATTCTTGGTGTGAATTATTTGCGAGTATAAGCCTGCAAGCAAATTCATTGTAGGTGTATTTTCAAAGCTGTGAAAAGAAGACTATAAACATTACATATAACCTGAGGTGTACTGTGTAATTTATACCATATAAATAAATTATTAAATTTGTCTTTCTTTTTTCATTTGCCTAATTTCATAATTTGATTTTTATGGGCATGTGTTGGTGCCCCCATCAGGCTCTTAGAAAAATTAAATCTGGAATCCTGTGAACCAAATGTTGCAGAAAGAATTAACTTGTTTACTGTATTGTGATGAATAGAGTAGCTGCATTGAATGTATATGAAGCTGCACAATGAATTACTATATAAATGTGTTGTCAAGTGCAAATGTGTGTCACGTATGATCTTTACCTATAGCAGACCATATCACATTGTATAAGTAAATATAAAACTCTGAACTCTTTCATTATAGGACTTCTGTGATGCCAACTACAGTCCTGTTCTAAGAGTAGTGAAGAACACCTATGCGAAAGGGACAGTCTCAGACTAATTGAATGTCCTGGACTTTCATTGCTTGTGTTTCTGAAATTATTGCTTGCACTAGAATAATTTGTGAATTTGATCTGAATTGCATTCATAGTAGTGTGTCTTCCTGACTGAAAGAATTTGCAAAAAATAATTTAAAAACTTGTTTCTTTATTCACTGCAGATCACAAGTCATTATTTCATATAAAGTCTAACTAAATTACATGCCCCATTTTGTTATATGCATAATGTTTTACAGGTCTCAATTTTGCAAACAAGGAATCACTGTGACAGCTAAGGCATTGGAAGCTGGAGAAGAAAGGCTATTGAATTCACCTGTGACCCACATGACAGGAATTTTATTTGCCTGGAATCCAAGTACCATGTTCCTTTTGCCCATGAAAACCTCAAATTCTAAGGGGACGTGTGGTACTCACATAAATAAGTGTCTACTACTGAGAAGTTGTTTCATGAATTATCACGAAGGAGCTCTGAGAGAGTGCAGTCAAATGATTTTATGCCCCATATCTCATGAATAATACACATACAGAAATAAATAGAAGAATCTCAACACTGCATCAGAGTCTCAACATTGCATCAGAACTTTGCTTTTAAGTGTCTATGCATCAATACAAAAACACAACTGAGAAAAAAAAATAGATACATTTGATTTCTGGAACTGATTCCTAGCAGAAATGGGGAACAGACCAGGAAAAGTAAATTTCCTATAGTGATCAAGAAATGGTGAAAATAGTATCTCTTTGAATTTAGCCTGAAATTATCAATATTATGAAAATAAGGGTATTAAGGAAGACCACCTTATACACATCACAAATTTTCTTGCTGAGGTATCATCTGTGAGGACATAGAAGCCATGAGGTTATTTAATTGAGTACATTGCTCCTAGAAATTCACAGGCTTTCCCTCAGACTCCACATAATAAAATGATGAAAACTAGGTATTTCATAATAATAAATAATAATAGTCTAATGGTTTCAATAGCATCTGGAGCAAATTTAGGGGCAGACCATGAACTAGTGCTCTTCCTGCCCAGTATATCCATCTGTATCCAGCAGAGAGAACTGACACCAAGTTGTGAAGATAAAACTTGGCCTGAACAGTCAAAATATGCTCATCTGGCTCTGCAGCTAAGCAGAACCACCTTTTCTTTCAGCCTTTGATGAAAATCTATGATTGTTGAAATACAGCAAAGCTGGCAGGGAAGGATAAAGGAGTACAAAACCAGACATATAGACAAAAAGAACTTTCATCTGCTTTTGTACTTGAAGAATGAGTGAAAGAAAGAGTGGATAATTACAATCTAATAATTAATTCCATTAGCCATGATAAGTATGTTCCAGAGAAAGTGAGACATTTGAGCTGACAATCCAGTGTGGATAAGGCATACTGGAGTTTCCAAGTGCATGCTTTGTTTTATAAATGAACACTTACAGGGTCAAGCCCAGAGGCAGCACAGCTGCTTTCAGGCAGTGAGGAGCTGAAATAACCTGTCAGGCTCTTGTGGGTATGTGGAAAGCCAGCCTAGCACTTCACACATCCTATTCCTATGACTGGGCACAAAGCCAGACCCTCTTCACCATGTCTGTGATTCAGCCCCTGCTGATCAGTTTGATTTGGGTCTGTTAAGAAGCACTGATGTACTTCTGTACTCCCAGAATAAGGAGCAGGCTGTGTGCGTCTAGTGTGGCACCAAGTTCTACTGTCTCCCGAATATTGTACTGAAAAGGGACATAGCACAGTCTGAGTCCCAGCCTGCCTTGTGTCTTAGGCAACTGCAAAGTACTTCCCTGATATTTATCAACTTGAAATTCCTTATGTTGGCCTGGGTTCTGCATACAAAATTTTGTTTTAACACAGTATGCTGATGTGTCCATAAATCTAAACAATAATAAATTAACATTTATTCAATGCATTAAAGCATTGCATCTTCAAAGAACTATACTTCATCTGCTAATTAATCTTTACAATACTCGTGACTAAGTTAGAACTTGTTTATTTATTTCAATAGAATTTCCTGTGAACTAACTGGGGAGTTATGCTGAATTAGTGAGGAGCACAGGAACAAGACAGAACACAGAATGATGCAGGAAGGAAAGGAAGTCCTTACTTGCTCTGCAGCTCTCTTTCTAGGTTATTGTATGCTGGGTTTATTGATTAGCGTTGAAGAGGAGAATCAATACGTTGCTTTACAGGACAGTTTTATTAATTCATGCACTGGTTTAAAGAATGTACATCATCACATCTTTTGCAGCCCTCACAGCATACGAATCCCAAAAGAACTCACATGCAGTTTCTCTGTCTTTATTCCACTACAGGCTGATTACTCCTTTAAAGTCCGTAAGTGTTGTGTGTGTACAACTGATAACACATTTTGGTTCCTACAACCCTAACCACACTGAATGTGGCACTGATGTATTCTAAACATGGATCACAGTTCTGTCAGTCTCGATCTTGCTCCCAAGACTTCTGTGTGATACATGAATTTAAACTATTGCTTGAGGTAGAATTTATGTGCTCATTCTGGACTTAAAATTTTTATATTGGCTTCTATATGACAGTACAAAACATGCTTAAACTCAGCTTAAGTGAAATTACTACTGCAGTTACTTGAAAATTCTTGAAGTTTTTGGTATAATTAGTGGGATAAAGAGTTTTGCACAATAGCTCTCCTTTGTACCCTATTATTGTGTAATCTTAATAAACCTAAGAAATAATTTTTTTCAAGCTCTAATAACTATGATTTAGTCATTTGGTTCAAGTTTTTCACAGCAAGTTTCTATTTAAAGATAATTTTTTTTTCTGGAAAATTTTAGCAAGATCTCATTGGCCATATTTGAGTAGATGTGAGTGAATGAGTATTTGTATTGGCCAGAAAAAGCAAAGAAATAGTCAAAATACTAAATTCAACATGATTTGTCTTATGTCCCATAATGCAAACAGCAGTTTGGACCCTATACAGTTGAACTCTTATTCTTACAGGCATGGGCTATCTTGAAGACTGGCTGATTCCATGTTTGCTGGGGTTTAAGGGCTTCTTAAGGCCATGGCCCTGTCACTCCTTTGTAAACCGTGGGTAGTTTAAAGGCCAGTTGATCTTTCACATACCTCATCTGGCAATTCTCCATTTCCCAGCAGCAATCTCCTTTGAAAGCAGCTGCCATTTTAATTTTTTGGCTGCATAATCACATCTCACAAATCAGAGTCTAAAAAGTCCTATTAGCCTTCTGTTCAGGAGAAATTAAATCTCAAATATCTTTTCGGTCATCTTTATTTTTCATACAAGTGTATAGCTTAGGAAAGCAATGAAGAATGGGCACTGTGAGGCAGCAGGAGGAGGTACAGAGTATAAATTAATGAAGTGTGCTTTAGCATTTTCCTTCTAGTATATGTTCTCACAAGCAAATGGGCACTTGACCCCATTAACATAAGGCCAGTAGTCTAAAATTATGTTTCCTAGGCTTGTTATGGTCTGAATTCTTAAGAGTCACAGGATAATCTGCGTTCTATTTGACTTGTGAGCTTGTCCTGTGAGCTATATAATGCTTATTTGGTACCTTTCATCTCAAGAGAACATGGACTGTTCTGGGGCCTGGGATTTCTGATTTCAACAGTCAGGAGCTCCTGACATTTCTGTGCAGTTTGGAGACTCTTTGGTTGACACAGGCTAGTACCTGAACCACTCAAATATTTATTCCTTGCTGTCTAAGTTTCTCTGAGAAGTTTCACTGATGTCTTAATCAGAAAGCTACATGATTGCTCATAATACAAATGCCAGAGTTAATTTTGGCTGTCTTGCTCTAATTGCTCTCTAATTGGGACACTTGCGAATGAAGCATGGATGAAGGCAAGGTTCCTAGCTCACTCTGGGCATGTCTAGCTTACACAATCCACAAAGTGTTAGTCTCATTTAACGGTTACTCCACAAAAAGATACACATCTCTGAGTGGCGTCTGCCCACAGCCAAGCACTGTGAGCAACATCCCCTTTCTGCCAACACGCACTGCGTTCCTTGGAATCCGAATTATTGGTATCTACAGAGGGCTGTCCCAGGGCAGGGCCGTTGTTGGGTCAAGGGTAGGTTCACGGCACCCAGACAGGTTTTCAGAAGGGGCATTACTGGAAATCACTCCAGAGGGCCCGCCCGTCCCCGCTCGGGCCGTTTCCTGCCGGCTCCCGCCTCCGAAGGCGGCGCGGCTGCGGCGCCCTCACGGCGGCCTCGGCTGCCCTCTGGCGGCCGGGCCGGGGCGCGGCTCTGC